>MU588670.1:0-17476 GCA_024362625.1 Silurus asotus
GTGTGTGTGTGTGTGTCTACTTCCCACCTGTGCTCGGCTGGTACCACCTTCTCTCAGTGGAAGAAGTAAGTATACTTCAAGCCTCTTTTCTGTTCTGGCTCCGAGGTGGTGGAATTAACTTCCCCTAGATGTCCGAACAGAGGAGTCTCTGGCATCTTCATGCCTCAAACACGTTCCAAGTTTGCTTTGTGTAAAAAAATTAAAATTATAATTAAAAAACGTTCAACAGAGTTGTAGGCCGATTTATTCACTGGTGGAGACTTAATGCACTTTTGTATGTCGCTCTGGACACTGGTGTATATATAAATATATCATGTCTGTGTGTGTCCAGGAAGTGCAGAACTTTATTAACCAGACATGGATGCAGCGTTATGAGACTCATATCTCAGCAGATCTTCTCACACTGATCTGGTCCTCCATCGTCTCCATCTTCACCATCGGAGGATTTATAGGGGCTTCAGTTGGAGCCTCACTGGCAGTGCGCTTTGGAAGGCAAGTATTAAACACACACACTTCTAAAGAGGACAAACAGAAACACCTTAAAATCAGCAGTGAAATAATGATAAGTTCAGCACCAGGATACGGAACTGTGAAGAAAGGTTGGGGTTTGATGGAGGTCTGAGAAGAAGAGCTTAAACAGAGTTAACTCCTTGAATATGTGCCATGATCTCTGCCTGTCACTTTCTCTCTCTCTCTCTCTCTCTCTCTCTCTCTCTCTCTCTCTCTCTCTCTCTCTCTCTCTCTCTCTCTCTCTGCCTGTCTCTCTCTCTCTCTCTCTCTCACTCTCTCTGTCTCTCTCTCTCTCTCTCTCTTTGTCTCTCTATCTCTCTCTCTCACTCTCTCTGTCTCTCTCTCTCTCTCTCTCTGTGTCTCTCTCTCTGTGTCTCTCTCTCTCTCTGTGTCTCTCTCTCTCTCTCTCTCTCTCTGTCTTTTTCTCAGGAAAGGAGCGCTGCTGATAAATAACTTGTTTGCTGTGTTGGCTGCCGTGTTAATGGGCTTCAGTTCTCTTATTCCTGCATACGAGCTGCTGATCATCGGTCGCTTTGTCTCCGGGATCAATGCAGGTGCAAAATATAAACCACATCATCACATCACGCAGTAAAACCACACAGGGGTCTGATAAAGACTTACAATAAATGCAGTCTGTTCTGTAATAGGGTGTGTGTGTGTGTGTGTGTGTGTGTGTGTGTGTGTGTGTGTGTGTGTGTGATTGACAGGTGTAGGAATCTGTGTTCAGCCCCTGTACCTGGGGGAGATTGCCCCCCGTGCTCTGCGTGGCTCCATGGCTATGGGAACTTCCATCTTCATCACAGGAGGAATTTTAACAGGACAATTGATGGGACTGACGTCAGTTCTCTTTAACTCACTACAGTTTTATTGGTGTAGTGTTTGTAGTGTGTGTAGTGTTTGTAGTGTTTGTAGTGTTTGTAGTGTGTGTAGTGTTTGTAGTGTGTGTAGTGTGTGTAGTGTGTAGTGTGTGTAGTGTTTGTAGTGTGTGTAGTGTTTGTAGTGTTTGTAGTGTGTGTAGTGTGTGTAGTGTGTGTTGTGTTTGTAACAGTGGACATTTTCTCACAGCAGCTTCATAGAGAAAAAGAGGTTGTAGAAGTTTCATGTCTATAAGTTTGTATATTTTCCTTATAATTTTATCCCTAATGAGTGATCCAGTGTTGACTGTGGTGAAGAAAAAACTCACCAACTGAAGTAGAGGTGAGATTCACTGTAGCAGCAGAACTAAAAAGGAAACACAGACATGAGGATCTCTGAGATACGAGATGATCCACCACACCACCATCAACAAACCTGAGTGAACGTGTGAGAGTGAGGATGTGATTGTGATCGTTGGTGTGAGTGTAATTGTAAATAATATTGTGATTTTGAATATTACTGAGTGTGTGTATATGGTGTGCGTGACTGTGAGTGAGTGTGATTCTGTGTTTGTGTGATTGTGAGTGTGAATGTGTTTGTGAGTGATTGTGAGTGGGTGTGATTTTAAATGAGTGGTTATGAGTGTGATTGTGTGTAAATGTGATTGTGTGGTTGTGTGTTTGTGTGATTGTGAGTGACTGTGATTGTCTTTGTTATAAATGTTATTGTGTTTGTGTGATTGTGAGTAAATGTGATTGTTTGATTGTGAGTGTGATTGTGTGTGTGTGTGTGTGTGTGTGTGTGTGTGTGTGTGTGTGTGTGTGTGTGTGTGTGTGTGTGTGTGTGTCAAGTCAAGAAGCTTTAATTGTCATTTCTACCATATAAATCTGATGCACTACACAGTGAAATGAGACAACGTTCCTCCAAAACCCTGGTGCTGCAATAAACAACACAGAGCTACAACACACAACATAAAGCTACACAACAGAACAGAGTTTAGGACTAAAGTAAGCGTCCTCGCCACATAAAGTGCATCGTGTGCAACCGAGTGCAAACAAAAACATTGCAGAAAAACAGTGCAGACAAAAACAGTAAAAACAGACAACCCAAGACTGTGTGGGACAAATACACAAAACACACAATAAAAAATAGCACCGACCAGTAAACCTGCTGTACAATATCATTATACACTCATGTAAAAGAGAGAACTATAAACAAGAAAGTATTTTAAACATAAACACAATGTGTTTATGTGTTTGTGTTATTGTAAGTGTGATAGTGAGTAAGTGTGATTGTGTGTTTGTGATTGTGAGTGAGTGTGATTGTGTGTTTGTGATTGTGAGTGAGTGTGATTGTGTGTTTCTGTGACTGAGTGAGTTTGATTGTATATTTGTGTGATTGTGAGTGAGTTTGTTTGTGTGTGATTGTGATTGTGAGTGAGTGTGATTGTGTTTGTGTGATTTTGAGAGTGACTTTAGAATAAACTATAATTTAGACACATTCTGGACAAATATTTTGTTTTTCTTCCTCCAACTTCCTGTAAATACGTCCTAATAAAGTCGTGGCGTAGTAGTTGGTTGCCATGGTAATTATTCAATCACATTAATAGAGCTAACAGCTGTATTAACATCTGTCTATAAGAGCATATATATAAAATACGATTCTGCCTCATTTATCATTAAACTTTCACATGTTCTAAAGCAGCATATTTCTGTGTGTGTGTGTGTGTGTGTGTGTGTGTGTGTGTGTGTGTGTGTGTGTGTGTGTGTTTTCAGTGAACTGCTAGGTGGAGGGAAGTACTGGACCCTCCTGCTCATCTCTTCCTGTGTTCCTGCTGTTGTTCAGCTGATTTTTTTGCCACTGTTTCCTGAAAGTCCTCGATTCCTGCTGATCGACCGAAATGATGAAGCTGCTTGCATCACTGGTACCACAACACTCTAATCACACACCGCCTCTCATATCAGACTGACTCTAATCACACACTGACTCTAATCACACACTGACTCTAATCACACACTGACTCTAATCACACACCGCCTCTCATATCAGACTGAGTCTAATCACACACTGACTCTAATCACAGTCCATCACTAATTACACACTGACTCTAATCACACACTGACTCTAATTACACCCTGACTCTAATCACACACTGACTCTAATCACAGTCCACCTCTCATATCAGACTGAGTCTAATCACACACTGACTCTAATCACAGTCCATCACTAATTACACACTGACTCTAATCACACACTGACTCTAATTACACACTGACTCTAATCACACACTGACTCTAATTACAGTGACTTACACCATTTGATAGTTGATGATGTTGACTCAGTTGTTTTGGGGGTTTAGTTGGTTTAAATGTGTATGGGATTGTTTGTGAGTTTGTTTGTTTGTGAGTTTGTTTGTTTGTATGATTGTTTGTTTGTTTGTTTGTGAGTTTGTTTGTTTGTATGATTGTTTGTTTGTTTGTTTGTGAATTTGTTTGTTCGTTAATGGAGAATAAAGACAAAATATACCCGGTGACTTGTAAAATGTTGTGTGTGTGTGTGTGTTTGTGTGTGTATGTGTGTGTTGTGTGTGTGTTCTCTCAGCTCTAAAGCAGCTCCATGGTGGAGAACATTTCCATGTCGAGATGGAGGACATGCAGCGAGAGTTAATCAGTGCTGAAGGAATCAACCCCAAAAAACCTTGGCAGCTTTTCACTGAGGGATCAGTTCACCTTCCACTCATCATCATTATCTTCATCAGTGCAGCACAGCAGCTCAATGGCATCAACGCTGTACAACACACATGCACGCACGCATGCACGCACACACACACACACACACACACACACACACATTGAACCATTCATACATGAGATGCTGTGAAACTTTTGCTTTTGTTGTGTAAATTCTAATGTTGCATATTATTGTGTTTGTGTGTATGTTTATGTGTATGTGTGTGTGTGTTTGTGTGTATGTTTATGTGTATGTGTGTGTGTGTGTGTGTGTGTGTGTGTGTGTGTGTGTGTGTGTGTGTGTGTATATATATATGTGGGTGAGTAACAGCAGTGTTGTTTTGTCAGATTTATTTCTATGCAGAATACGTCTTCAGTGAAGCTGGAATTCCAGCTGAAAATATTCCGTATGTCACAGTGGGAACTGGAGCGTGCGAGTGTATTACAGCACTAACGTGTGTGAGTCACAAACACACAATGACACACAAAACCCAAATCCAGAATGTCTGAGATCTCAAGTGAAAAAATCCTTTGAATATCAGTTTGTTAATGACAGCGTATATTTACAGCTTTCTATACACATTTATTAAGTTTGTGAGGCAAATATTCACTGATTCAGGTTGTTTTATTTATGTGTCTATGAAAAGAGATGACAGAGACAGCAGAGAGCGCCCCCTGTCGGTTTTCCTAATTTCACAAACGCACAGCATTTTGTTATTTTATATATATATATATATATATATATACTGTATATAAAAGTGGACCCTTTACAGATTCAAATGATGTATTGCTCTTATCTGTATGATTACAAAATACAGTAATTTATGTTAATTTTGTGGTTATGAGAAAAAAATTCCACAAAACGTCCCCCCGTGTTTGTCGAGCCCAGAGGGTGAATTGTGTACATTATGGTGGACTTCTGTGCTGATTTGAGACATGAGACTTGTAAAACAAACATGTTTTCTGAATAAGAATTTTTTTTTAATAATACATTTTTATAGTTTATATATTTTCATATATCTGATTAAAGAAAGAACACGGTAATTATATTTATGTTGCGCTGGAGGTTTTAATTTCACTTTTTTTATATTTATTTTTTATTTTAATATAAATGGTGAAAATTCACGCTGCATTAATCGCACACTAATAAAATTAGTGCCATTTAGTGCATTAGCGTTAATGCGTTATGAATGTGTTTATTTTTACCAAATTAATATATTAATACAAAAATAATTTGTTGTTTTTTAATGAATGTATCCAGTCTGAAGATCCACCATATAGAACACAAGCAGAGAAAAGATGATGATGATCAGGTAATCAGGAATGTCTCTGTTCTCATCAGTGACTCCTTCTGTCTCATCCACGTTAACCCCAGACTTCTTACTGCCTTCTGCCTGCTCACTGTGAGCTTCAGAAACTAGTCTACGTCTGTGTGGTGAGAGAGACAGGAGATGATCCACCAGTGGATTGAAAAAGCAGCGTAATGACAGGAAACATGTTGATGTGCTGAAAACAGTGCAATGATAAAACAATATTAATGATGTCACCAAATAAATTAAAACTAAAGTAATGAGTCTGATTTGAAAATGTAAGAAGTAGAAAAAAAACTGATATTTGTGTAAAAATGTAAAATGTAAAAAAAGTATTTATACTTCATTACTTCCCTCCTCTGGTGTGTGTGTGTGTGTGTGTGTGTGTGTGTGTGTGTGTGTGTGTGTGTGTGTGTGTGTGTGTATAGAGTTTACTGATTGAGCAATTGGGAAGAAGAGCTCTGATAATTGGAGGATATTCCCTCATGTCGTTGTGGTGTGTGTGCTTTACACTTGCACTTAGCTTTCAGGTAATGAACAATCCCACTCACACACTCACTCACTCACAAACACACTCACACACTCACTCACAAACACACTCACACACTCATTCACTTACTCACTTACACATTAACTCACTCACTCACTCACACACTCACTCACAAACACACTCACACACTCATTCACTTACTCACTTACACACTCACTCACTCACTCACACACTCACTCACACTGACTTACTCACTCATTTACACACTCACTCACACACTCGCTCACTCTCTTGCTCACTCACTCACTCACTCACTCACACACTCGCTCATACACTCGTTCACACACTCGCTCACTTACTCACTCACTCACTCACACACTCACTCACTCACTCACACACTCACTCACAAACACACTCACACACTCACTCACTCACACACTCATTTATTCACTCACACACTCACACACTCACTTACTCACTCACTCACTCACTCACACACACTCGCTCGATCGCTCACTTACACACTCACTCGTACACTCACTAACCCAAACACTCACTCACTCACTCACTCACTCACTCACTCACTCACTCACTCACTCACACACTCAAATCAAAATTTGATTTGATTTGACCTGGTTCCTGACTGGCAGCATTCCCCGCTAGTTCCAGCTACGATCCCCTTTCTATCACTCTCGCTTACACTCATGTTGTGGATATTACAAGATGTGGATTATACCCGCTGTGGATTATACACGGTCATTGTTGTGTGGAGAAGATGTGCGATGGTAGAGCGGTTCTGGCGGTATGCAAACTGTAGAGGATCCAGTGTGTCTGGATGCAGTTATGAAGTCTCTGACCAGTCTTTCAAAGCACTTCATCACTACTGAGACAATGGCGGCTACTGGTCTGTCAGAGAGGGGAAGCTCATTTTCGGCCTACATCATAAAATTGTCTATTTATTTAAAAGTAAATTCTGCCCTACGTTCCTTTTCAAGAAAATAGTCTGTGACCCTGTTGTACCAACTAGGAGTCTTTTCACTTCCAGTCAGCCAGCTAAATTTGTCATACCAGGAGAGCTGAAAAGACCTGTTATTTTTCCCTATCTTTTGAACTAAATCAATCTTAGGTGTTGATCTGCCTTGCTGTTTAATTCTAAGTTTTTCCTCATAAAGAACACTTTCAAATTGCTTCGCCAAAATCAGGTTATTAGCACCGTCTGCTATCGTGCACAGTTTCACCCACGACGCTAGCCTAGCCTACTAACGTTATATGAATGAATGAATGAATGAATAAATGAATGAATGAACGATCTAAAAAAAAAATATTAAACTCTGTAAAACTGAAACAAGGAATGTGCTGTATAATTGTGTGAAATGTGTGATGAAAATCAAGCAATTTCGACAAGCAAATATCAAAGAAATAGGTTGCAGCAGTTTTTATTTCGACTGAACTTGAGAAATCCGCGATGGGACCGAGCGCGAAGAGCTTAAGTGATTCCTTATAGTACAGAATCGCTGTCAGTCAAAAGGAGATGCAGTCTTTCGACAGACCCTCCAATCATCACGCAGAAGCTCGGAGTCCGGGTCAGCCCACTCCCCCATTCACCCCCAGAGACGCTGAGCGTCCGTGGGCGGGACATAATCGCAGCGTTTATCCAATGAGCGTCTAGTTTCGAAGCGCTGAAAAAAAACGAGCAAAGCAGCCCCATTGAAGTGAATGGACGCTGGGCTTCAGTAGAGAAATGCACTGTGACCATGCGGGAATGTAGGAGAAGGAAATCGAGTCAGCCGACCTGCTATATGTAACTGATTCTGAACCAACTCGTCTTTGAGATTAACGTTTCTAACGCATTTTTAGTCAATAAAATGTTAATACAATAGCACATATTTGACCATTAATTTTGTGACATTATAAGGGAAGCCGAGCTTCCCTAACCCAGTCTTAAAGAAATCGCCTCTGTACTGAGATCACGGCTACAGGGCGATAGTCGTTGAGGCAGACAGGCCGGGGCTTCTTTGGGACAGGAACAATGGTGGACTGTTTGAAGCATGAGGTGACAACAGACTGTTCATTCACATTCCCCATTGTAGAAGATGGTGTTTTATAGTCTGTGATGTTTCTTGGTCCCTGCCACAGGGTCCGAGAGCCACTATGTTGGAACTGTAACTCTAGTTTCCTCCCGTAGCATTGCTTTGCTTCCTTCACCGCTCTGCGCACACTGTAAGATGCAGCCTTATATTCGTTCATGTCCCCGGTGTCAAACCCCATGTTGTAGGCAGTGGAGCGGGGTCTCAGAGAATTGCAGATGATTTTATCCACCCATGGCTTTTGGATAAATGCAACAAATGATTTCTTAAACATGTTAATGTCATCAGAGCTGCACCTGAATATGTCCCAGTCTGCATTATTTAAAGCATCCTTCAGAGCAGCCACTGATTGGTCAGTCCAGCATGCGACCTCTCCCTCTGATTTAGCCTTTGTTTGTATACATTCATGAGGTAAATGGCGGTATGGCCCGATTTCCAAAATGGTGGACGTGATTGTGCCTTGTAGCTATTCTTGAATAGTTCCACCACAATCAGTGCAGTGTCCCGATGCTGTGATTGGTGTAGCGTTAGTGTCTCGTGTAAAACCCATATTGCAGTGTCTGTTTCCGTTAGGGGTGGACCATAATCGGCACTGACTATGACCGAGCTGAATTCCTGAGGTAGATAGAAGGGCCGGCATTTGATGGTCAGTAGTTCCAGATTTGGTGTGCAGAGGCGTGAAAGAGGAACGATGCTCGCACTGTCGTACCAGTGGTTGTTTACCATCAGACACACTCCACCTCCTCTTGATTTCCCCCGACCCCAGTGTTCTGTCCATGCAGTAAAACGAGAAAAATTCAGCCGGCTGGATGGAGTGGTCCGGTACCGCTGGGTTCAGCCATGTCTCATCAGAGCAGAGAAGGTTGCAGTCCCGAATGTCCCTCTGGAACTTGACCCTTGCTTTTAGGTCGTCAAGCATGTTTTCCAGAGACTGGATGTTGACTAACAGGATACTAGGTAAGGGAGCACGGTGTGCGCATGCCCTCAACTTGTTCCTGAAGCCGGCTCTTTTTCCTTGTGGACGCCGGTATGGGTCGCGTCCTTTGTTCTTCCTCTGGATCTTGTTTGGCAAGCATAGGTCCGGGTTTAAAAATGGCGAAACTTAATGATGACCATCTTATATAAAGAGAACAGTGTCTATAAAAATCAATATATAAAATAAACAAAAAAAGACAAAGCATAGCCGGAGCAGTCGTGACGGCTGCCGACCTCATCTTGTTCACTTGCTTAGGTTTAGGGTTCAGGGTCAGGGTTTGGGGTTTAGGTTTTGGGGCTCGAGGTTAGGGTTTGGGTTTGGAGTTAAGTCTTGGGCTTTTGGGTCAGGGTTTGCGTTTTGGAGTTAAGTGTCATAGTTTGGGGTTTAGGGTCAAGGTTTGCGGTTTGGGGTTCAGGGTCAGGTTTAAGTTCAGGGTTTAAGGTTAGGTTTGGGTTTCAGGGTCAGGATTTGGGGTTTAGGGTCAGGTTTTCGGGTTATGGTTCAGGTTCAAGGTCAGGGTTTGGTAGGGCTCGGGTTCAGGGTCGGAGTTTGGGTTAGGATAGAGAGACATTATTATGCTCTGGTCAACAAATGCATTTTGATAAAAAAAACAAAAAAACAAATAAATAATTGATATTAATCTTTGATTTTACTTTGCTTCTCCTGCAGAAGTCCAACTCCTGGGTGCCGTATCTCAGCATGCTCTGCGTCTTCGCCTTCATCCTCAGCTTCGGCCTTGGGCCAGGTAAACAGAGCTACTAACTAACTAACTAACCAACCAACTATCTAACTAACTACGTATGATTAGAAATAAGGTAAAGAAATTAGGTAAATGTAAATCTTTGTCATTGTGACTTTTGTTTAATGTGTTTCTGTTTGTGTCCTGTAGGTGGCGTAACAAACATTTTGATCACAGAGCTCTTTACTCAGACGAGTCGCCCTGCAGCGTACATGATCGCCGGCTCAGTCAACTGGCTCAGTTTATTCTTCATCAGCATGGTGTTCCCCTTCATAGTGGTACGTCCCTATGGTATGACTGTAACTAACTGTCTTCCCCTTCATAATGGTGCTTTTCTTAAAAATTTGAAATTTTCCCATAAGGACATTTTACACCTGAAATATTTTTTAAATGCACATTTTCCTCACTCTCTCTCTCTCTCTCTCTCTCTCTCTTTCTCTCTCTCTCTCTCTCTCTCTCTCTCTGTGCAAGCGCGGGGGAAGGGTGAGTGTGGCGTGAGAGTGTTTAACATGTTGCCCATTTTGTCTGCGTTTTTTCACATTTATTTTCCGTAAAACATCTCGGAACAATCTATTGTGTGTGTGTGCATGCGTGTACTTGTGCCTGTGCGTGCAGGTGCCTGTGTAAGTGTGTGTGTTTGTAAAAGAGAGTGCGAGTGTGCAGCATGGCGTCTCAGAACGCGAGGCTGTATGAAGGTTTGACTCGCCGGCACTGTGTGGTTTTTTATGGGTTTAAATTGAGGCCTTTCTTAACTAAATGTGGTTTTTAAGTTCCAGTTTGAAGGTTTCGACTACAACATTTTTGTTTCCACTGATGCAGAAATAAAATGTTTTAAATGTGGTCAGTTAGGGCATCTTCTTCGTGCCTGTCCTGAAACCACAGAGTGACCCCGGTGTTACCAAGCGACTGGGGCAGGATTCAGCTGAGCCTACTGGAGTTGTTCCCCCTGTGGCTTCAGCTCGGCCTGCTGCTGAAAGCCCCATAACTGCTGCTGGACCAGGGCCCAGAGAGCGCAAGCCCTAAGCACAGACTGCAGCCCTGAGCTCTACTAGTGACAGACCCCCCGTAGAGAAGCCCTGATCGGCTGAATTCAGACCTGCATGTTTGAAGCTGTCTGCGCTGCCAGAGGCGAAAGAGAGAGAAGATGTATGAGCTCATTAAACAGAAACGTGTTGATGTTGTCATGTTGCAGGAGACCCACAGCGATGTAAGCTGTGATTCGGTGAAGGAGTCTGCCGGATTGCCGGATTTTTAAGTCACAACACATCGCTTAGTGGTGGAGTTGCCCTGCTTTTTACTCGTAATTGTATTCCTGTTTCCCACACTGCTAAAGAAGTTTTAAACGGGAGGCTATTAAAAGTAAATGTTTTTTATGAGAATGAGGTTTTTGTTTTTATCTGTGTGGACGCTCCCACCAGCACAGTGGAGAGAACGAGTTTTTTTGACAAACTCAGTAATGTGATTTTAAACTGTAGCACTGCAGAGCTTTTAATTTTAATTGCACAGCAGAAAATACAGACAGAAATCATGCAGAACATCATGTAGCTTCCCATAAGCGTCTGTTCAATTCATTTTTATTTGTATTGCGTTTTAACATCTTCAGCTCTGCTACCTCCAGCTCCGCCTCCTGCCTTTTATTCAATGCCACTGTCTCTAATCCATACAACATCTCAAGTCTCACCACGGTCCTATAAACTTTTTCTTTCACTCTCACAGATACTCTTCTATCACAAATCACTCCTGTCACTCTTCTCCACCCACTCCACCCTGCCTGCACTCTTTCTTTTACTTCCCTCACACTCTCTTCATTACTCTGCACTGTTGATACCAGGTACCTGAACTCCTCCACCTTCTCCACCTCTTCTCCCTGCAACCATACCATTCTACTGCCCTCCCTCTCATTTATGCACATGTACTCTGTCTTACTCCTACTGACTTTCATTCCCCTTCTCTCCAGCACGTACCTCCACCTCTCCAGGCTCTTCTCAACCTGCTCACTACTCTCACCACAAATCACAATATCATCCACAAACATCATAGTCCACAGAGACTCCTGTCTGAACTCGGCCTTCAACCTGTCCATTACCACTGCAAACAGGAAAGGGCTCAGGGCCGATCCTTGATGCAATTTAACCTTCACCTTTAACCAGTCTGTCGTTCCTATTGCACACTTCACTGCTGTCACACTGTCCTTATACATGTCCTGCACCACCCTTACATACTTCTCTGACACACCAGACTTCCTCATACAATACCACAACTCCTCTCTTGGCACCCTGTTGTACGCTTTTTCTTAATACACAAATACACAATGCAATTTCTTCTGTCCATGTCGATACTTCTCCATCAACATCCTCAAAGCAAATAAAGCATCTGTGGTGCTCTTCCTCGGCATGAAACCATACTGTTGCTCACAGATGATCACCTCTTCTCTCAGCCTGGCTTCCCCTTCTCTTTCTCATAACTTCATGGTGTGAATGATCAACTTAATTCCCCTGTAGTTACTGCAGGTCTGTACATCTTCCTTATGCTTAAAGATCGGTACCAGCACACTCCTTCTCCATTCCTTAGGCATCTTCTCACCTTCCAGAATCTTGTTAAACAATCCGGTTAAAAACTCCACTGCCATCTCTCCTAAACATCTCCCTGCTCCGGTATGTCATCTGGTCCAACCAACTTTCCACTCTGCATCCTCTTAATCGCTGCTCTCACTTCCTCCTTACTAATCCTATCCACTTCCTGCTTTACTAACTACACATAATTCAACCTTCTCTCTCTCTCTCTCTCTCTCTCTCTCATTTTCCTCGTTCATCAGCTGCTCAAAATACTCTCTCCACCATCTTAACACACTTTGCTCACTAGTCAACACATTTCCATCTCCGTCCTTTATTGCTCTAACTTGCAGCACATCCTTCCCAGATCGATCCGTCTGCCTGGCCAAATCCTTTTCTCCTTCCTTAGTGTCCAACTTCTCCTACAGCTCCTCATATGCCTTTTTCTTGGCTTTCGCCACATCCCTCTTCACCTGCTGCTGTATCTCCTTGTACTCCTGCCTACTTTTCTCATCACTCTGTCGATCCCACTTCTGTTTTGTTAACCTCTTTCCCCTTATGTTCTCCTGCACTTCTTCATTCCATCACCACGTCTTTATATCTTCCTTTCTATTTCCAGATGTCACACCAAGTATTTTTCTAGCTGCCTCCCTCATCACTCCTGCAGTAGTTTCCCAATCATCCAGCACCTCTTCACCACCACCGAGCCCCTGTCTGACCTCTTCCCTGAACCTCACAGTACACTCTTCCTCCTTCAGTTTCCACCATCTTATTCTTCTGTCAGTCCTCAATCTCCTCCTCTTCTTCTTCCCCTCTAAAACCATCCTACAGACCACCATCTGATGCTGTCTAGCTACACTGTGCCCTGCCAACACTTTACAGTCTCCAATCTCCTTCAGGTTGCATCTCCTACATAGAACATAATCCACCTGTGTGCACCTTCCTCCACTCTTATACATCACCCTATGATCCTCCTTCTTCTTGAAATTAGTGTTCACCACTGCCATTTCCATCCTTTTAGCAAAATCTACCACCATCTGCCCTTCCACATTCCTCTCCTTTAGGCCATACCTATGCATAACCTCCTCATCACCTCTGTTCCCTTCACCTACATGCTAATTAACGTCTGCCCCAATCACCAATCGTTCATTTCTAGGTACACCATCTACCACTTCATCTAATTCACTCCAGAATTTTTCCTTCTCCTCTATCTCTCACAGCCGACTTGTGGAGCATAGGCACTGATGACATTTATCATCATCCCTTCAACTTCCAGCTTCACGATCATCAGCCTATCAGAAACTCTCTTCACCTCCACTACACTCTTACTGTACTCTTCCTTCAGAATCCCCCCTACACCATTTCTCTCTCCATCCACACCATGATAGAACAGTTTAAACACCTCCAATGTTCCTGGCCTTACTCCCTTTCCACTTAGTCTCCTGAACACACAGCATATCTACCTTTCTCCTCTCCATCATATCAGCTACCTCTCTCCCTCCCGAAAGGGTCGGCATCGCCCGATCTCTGGAAGGAGATTGTCACAGTTAATGACCTTGTTCTTTCGCAATGCCCGTCAAGCTGCCAAGCAAGCAGGTGCTCTATGGCTTTTTTGGTGGTCAGGGAATGCGTGCTGTGGTTTAATCTATTCGGTCTCCCTGCTAGTGAAAAGAGTCGCATTGCAGGAGCGCCGGTTGAACCTGGTCAGGCTCTTTTTGGCCCGGCCGTTGCGCTAATGCAGCAGTGCTGCGATGATAAAAAGAAAGAGGACGAGGCTTTCAAACTGTGTCTTTCTAGGATGCCGGCGCCACACAAGACGCCCTCTGTGCGTCTTGCTGCGGGACATCATTCCCACTACACTGGCAGAACTAATAAACCCCATGGGAAACCACTGGCTCAGCAGTGTTGAACAAACATTTGGGGAAATACAACTTCAGAATGGTATCATACGGCTCTCTTGTAAGTTTGATAAAGCAAAACAATTGGTTTTGCCCGATCGATCTGAGCGATGCTTTTTTTCACATAAGCATCTATCCTCTGCACATTAAATTCCTTCATTTCGCCTACCAAGGCGTGTGTTACGAATTCACGGTCCTTCAGTTCAGACTCACACTGAGTCCAAGGACGTTCTGTCTGTGTGTGAAGGCAGGGCTTGCGCCGCTGAGAACAGCGGGTTGTGGGATCCAGACATACATAGACGATTGGCTGATTATAGCCGATTCAAGAGAGAAAGTGATTCAAAACACTGCCCGTGTGCTCACGCACATTGTTGCGCTCAGTTTCAGAGTCAATGTGAACAAGAGCAATTTTACTCCTGCTCAGGAGGTCATATTCTTGGGTTTGGAGCTGAATTCCATTACGATGCGCCTGTCACAGAAGCGAATTTCTTCATTCATGAACTGTCTCTCGTGGTTCAGGAAGGGAGGACGGATATAGTATCACACATGTCTCAGATTACAGGGTCTTATGGCTTCAGCTGTCTATGTTTTGCCTCTAGGCCTTCTGAGAATGAGGGCTTTCATTAAATATATTTTGTCTCTTCATCTCAGCCTGTTGCACGATGTTTGCAGCTTTGTCACAGTGACGGGCGCGTGCACGGCCATGCTGCACCACTGGAGAGCTGCGGAGTTTTACGCGCATGTGACACCTCTCGGGGAGATCATGCTGCGGAAAGTGGTAACGACAGATGCCTCCATAACAGGGTGGGGAGCCACACAGGAGGGCAGATCAGTAAATTGTGTGTGGCCAAACTCACTTCACTCAGCCCATATACATTATTTGGAGCTCCTCTCTGTGTTGAAAGCTCTAAAGCATTTCCTGTCCTGCCTGCAGGGGCATCATGTGATGGTCGGTAATAGTTTTGTTTATAGTCAGCGCTTTTGATGTGAAAGATCTAATATTTAACAATTCTATCTTTGGATAAGAGGTGCTGGCTGTGCGTTCAGTTTTATTTAGTTTATTGTTAACCTGGTTACTTAAAAAGACTTTCTGAGAATTTATACATTTTGGTTTTGCTCAGGGTACAGACCCATCTCAATTTGGTGGATCTTGAATGACGCAGCTAGCAGACAGTCGGTTTAGCTTGTCTGTCTGCTCCCTGGCCTTAGCTCTGGACAGTCACTTGTTAACTACTGCTGTTCTGAAATTATGACCTATACTACTAGAAATGAGAGCATCAACCAAATGGGATGGATACCATTTCGCCCTAACAGGCCAGCCTTGCCCCCAACATTGCTTCAATTATTTATGAAGCCCACATTATTTTTGGAGCACCAATCGGACATCCAGCAGTTCAGCAACCATAACCTGCTGTAGGCTACATCGCCATGTCACATTGGGATAGGGCCAAAGTTATGTTACTGCATCGGACATTGCCTTTACTAATTAACACACCTCTATAATATTACTCTGTAATATATAGTATATAATAGTAACCTCTGACTGTCGAAGGCATATATGATTAGCTCTTGTCTGAAAAACTTTTTTGAAGTTTTGAAGTTCTTTGAGAACCTGTGCTTTCATAAAAACCTAAGCTGACCTGCTATGTCCTATTGTTCACGTGCCTCAGAATAGTCTCCTATAACCAGAGCTCTTCCAGGTTTCTCAGCAGGTGCTTCACTGAGGAGAGCAAACCTGTTGGACACGTGAAGCGGAGAGGAATGGTGCTCCCATGGGCGAGCCTTAGCGTTAGCTTTGGCTTTGTGAGTATGCCGCCGAGTTGTCACCCACTCGCAACGGAATTAGAAACGGAAGTGCAGGAGATAATAGACTTAGCTGTAGCATGCTACACAAGAAGCGTAGAAAGGAGCATAGGAAACTCAGGGGCTTGCAGAAGCAGTAGGTGGTCTGGATGGTCTAAGGTAGTTATAGGGTAGATCGGACGGCGAGTGAAGTGGAAGGGTTAATAGGAAACGGGTGCAGGTAATTAATAGGAGGGAGAGGCTGAGCGAGAGTGTTAAGCGTTGGAGGGAGGCATGACTGGTGCTTTTCTGAAACACACACACACACAAACACACGTTGGATACTACATTACAAGGGGGCACTGGTCCGCTCACACTTCAAACACGTTATGTGGATGCTCCTTCCAAGTTATTCTTCAGTACAAAAGCACGGACAGAAAAGATTTATGTATGCTGTGCGAACAGAATCAGGAGATCTCGTGTCAAGCCTTCTGAAATTCACCAGCAGACAGTCAGCTTCTACTCGAAGCTGTATAGCAGCGAGAGGTCAGGGGCACAGCTTTCTTAAAGACCTGCCAAAGTTCACAGTGTCAGTTGCCAGAGAGTTGGACAAGGAGCTGCTACACTCTTTAGTGAACAGCCTTACCTATTCCCTCTGTACACTCTGTAAGGAATGTTGTACACTCTAGCTATTAAACCTCTCCCCAGTGGAGAAATCTTCTTCTTTTTAATGATTATATTAAACAGTGGAGACACTGTACAAACCACCGTTAACCAAAAACACTGCCGAGCTCCAGTGGAGGATTTTACACTGCATCATCTCTGTGAACTCTTTTATTTGTATTTTAAACCCTGATGTTCTACATGACTCTGTTCTGTTCACAGAGAGAAACTGTTTTTCACACTTTTACTCACTGCTCCAGGTTACAGGCACTGTTTGTGCTTTTTAAAAGTTATTTTAAGTTCTTCTAATGTGACTTTTACCTTAAAGTGTTTTATTCTCACTTTTAAGTACGTCAGGAGAAACAGGTTTATGTGCCAACTAAGTGGCCAAATACCTGAGCAGAGAGAACAAAGTGACTAAAAACACTGATGTAAACAGAATTTTCTCCTGTTTAATGAAATTACCAGATTTGAATTGAATAAAGGTTGGAGGGAGGCATGACTGGTGCTTCTCTGGCACACACACACACACACACACACACACACACACACACACACACACACACACACACACTCCTCCCCCCAATCTTTAATCAATTCAAATCAATACAATTCAATTTAATTAATTTTTATTTGTATTGAAATTTTAACAATGAAAATTGTCTCAAAGCAGCTTTACACAGATAATGTGGTGATAAAAATGAATGTGTTCTTTATAAGTGAAGTTTATCTTTCATTGTCTGATTTTATTTGTCTAATTAACATGTATATATTTCTTTAATTAATGGGTCAACCTGATACCATATGGTATTTAACATGATGTGTTAAATAAAAGGATTTGTAAAAAAAATCTCTCTCTCTCTCTCTCTCTCTCTCTCTCTCTCT
>MU588670.1:17718-41997 GCA_024362625.1 Silurus asotus
ACACACACACACACACACACACTCACTCACTCACTCACTCACTCACAGACACGCACACTGTCACACTCTCTCTGGTTCTGTCTCTCTCTCTGTCTCTGTGTGTCTGTGTGTCTGTCTGTCTGTCTGTCTCTGTCTCTCTCTCTCTCTCTCTCTCTCTCTCTCTCTCTCTCTCTCTCTCTCTCTCCCTCCTACAGAATGGACTGCAGCAGTTCTGTTTTCTTGTCTTTTTGGTGATTTGTTGTCTTGTGGGCACCTTCATCTTCTTTTTTGTACCAGAAACTAAAAACAAGACATTTCTGGAGATCCAGTCTGAGTTGAGTGGAAAGAGGAGAGAAGTTCCTCAGTTGTGGAACAGTGTAGATGTTTCTCATGTGTCTACAGCACTGTGACGTCACTGTGGTTATGTCTGTTTCTATGTCCCGGACATCTCATTTCACATCAGCTTATAAATGCTGCAGTTATAATCACTTTATAGAACTTTAAAATTATATGTATTTAATAAAACACCGTATTAATCCTCAATCACGCTGCTGCAATGTTTCTCTGATCTCCGGGTTGAGTTTCATATGTGGCATTAAGAGAATGCTCTACTTGCTTCTTCATGAGTGTAATGTAAATAAAGCTTTACTCCACACGCCCGTGTGTGTGTGTGTGTGTGTGTGTGTGTGTCTCTCTGTGTGTGTGTCTGTGTGTAAAAAAGAAAACTGCGTTTTCGCGGCGCTGACAACCCCAATGACGTCATGACGACGCCCATGTGGCAGTGCGTGCGCGCTCCCTGTGTGTGCATTTCGGAAAGAAAAAAAACACCGACCAAAGCGTTTTTGTGTGTGTGTGTGTGTGAGAGAGAGAGAGAGAGAGAGAGAGAGAGAGAGAGAGAGAGAGAGAGAGAGAGAGAGACAGAGACAGACAGACAGACAGACACACAGACACACAGAGACAGAGAGAGAGACAGAACCAGAGAGAGTGTGACAGTGTGCGTGTCTGTGAGTGAGTGAGTGAGTGAGTGAGTGTGTGTGTGTGTGTGTGTGTATAAAGGACACACAGATCTTGTGAGGAGGTTGAGGAGGAACTTTGTGGTCTGATGATGTTGAAGGTGTTTGTGGATCTGATGTCCCAGCCGTGTCGAGCTCTTTTAATCTTCCTCACCGTCAATAAAATTCCACACACACTGCACACCATCGCCCTGCGCAAAGGTAATGATTTACACTACACAACTACACAACAGTACACAACTCTACAATACACTAAAAAACACTAAACAACTCTCCACACAACAGTACAGAACACTATAAAACTCTACACGCAACACTACACAACTCTGTACAAGTATACAAACACCTCTACACGAAATTACACTACACAACTCTACACAACTTTATACAATTCTTACTTCTCTATAAAGCAAAGGAGAGACAGAGAGATGATAAATGTATATTTCTCCTGAAAACTAATTACATAAACTGTACAGAGAAGTGTCTGTGTGTGTCTGTCTGTGTGTGTGTGTGTGTGTGTGTGTTTAGGACAGAACAGGACTCCGGAGTTCGCTAAACTCAACCCAATGCAGAAAGTTCCAGTTATAGAGGAAGACGGCTTCATTCTCACAGAGAGGTGAGACAGGGGTTTAGTACACACACACACACACACACACACACACACACACACACACACACACACACACACACACACACACACAAAATGTTTACCTTACAATGTGCAAAGTTTAAAGTGTTCTGGTTGATGTGTAACTCATGATGATGATGATAAAGAGGATGTGTATCTGGGTGAAGGAGAAACTTCTCACAGTTTACACTGCAGGAAGCCTGATTACAGGTGTGATTAGCGTACAGGTCTGATTACGGGTGTGATTAGTGTTATTAGCATATTACTGGGATTACAGGTCTGATTAGTGTTTTAGTGTATTAATTTAATTAGGGTATTTAGCGTGTTAGTGGGATTACGGGTGGGATTAGTGTAGTTAGCGTGTAAGTGGGATTACGGGTGGGATTAGTGTAGTTAGTGTGTAAGTGGGATTATGGGTGGGATTAGTGTAGTTAGCGTGTTAGTGGGATTACGGGTGGGATTAGTGTAGTTAGTGGGATTACGGGTGGGATTAGTGTAGTTAGCGTGTTGGTGGGATTGAAGCCACACCCCTTCTTTGTCTCACAGTGATGCTATACTGAAATACCTGAGTGCCGCCTACTGTGTCCCAGACCACTGGTATCCACAGCAACCCCAGAAGAGGGCGAGAGTGGATGAGTACACGGCCTGGCACCACATGAACACACGTCTCCACTCCTCCAAAGTGTTCATCACAGAGGTGGGAGGAGCTAAAGAGGGAATCATCAATATCACGATCATGTGACCGCCAATACGGTTTACTGCAATCAACTAATTACAATTACTGAATTCAACAGAATTTAATTCTTTTTAGAGAGAAATTCAGTATACCAGCAGCAGAAAGAGTAAATATTATACACACACACCCCTCACACCCACACATTCACACACACCCCTTACACCTACACACCCACACACCCCTCAAACCCACACACACACCCACACACCCCTCACACCTACATATTCACACCCACCCCTCACACCTACACACACCCCTCACACACACCCCCACACACACCCCTTACACCTACACACCCACACACACCCCTCAAACCCACACACACCAACACACCCACACATTCACACACAGAAAATTTACGGCCGAAATTGTAATGACGCAATAAAAAAGCGCAGCAGCACACGGTTATCTGGATAAGAGCCATCGTGTCTGCGGTGTGAAAGACCCACGGATAGCAATGTGCAAAACATGCAATGCTGAAAGTTCAAGAGGGGAAGGGAGGGGTGTATCTGCAAAGAGTTTCTTAACTTCGGGTTTAATTTATCACCTGAAATCCAAACATCCTGATTACCTTCTAAATATGAGAAGAACGCGGTGCAGAAAAGTAAAGTGAATTCGCGCATGTGCACTCCGTCTGTAGAGACGCTTTTGAAAAGGCAGGAAAGTTTTCCAGTGATGTGCAAAGGCAAAAGGCAGAACACAAAAACTTCTGGACTTCATTGCTTAGATCAGTGATCTCCAGTGGATCGACCGGTTGATCTTTTAAAACCTTCCCCGTGGATCCTGAAAATAATAATTATCATAATATTATTTATTACAGGCTCTTCTCAATGCTGAAGATTAGAACGTTCCATTCACTTGAATGAGCTTCCAAACGTTCAGCAGTCAATTATTTTCCTTTAACAGACCCGCTGCTAATAATAAAAAACGCTGTCTGTCTGTCAATACTATAAATGGTAACAAATAAATAATAATAATTTATAATAATAAATAAATGATTTATTCTTTGAATTGCAATGCATTTTAGTGAGGTTTGTACACACTCATAGCCAGAAATGCAATGGTTCTAATAATTGACATAATATCATGAAATAATCTTTTATTTCGGTGTTTCGGTTTTCGGTTTGGGTTCCTCATTTTTGGTTTTCCGTTTCGGCCAAGCATTTTCATTGGTGTGGCCCTCTGACACAATTTAGGTTTCTCATGTGGCCCCTTGTAAAATTGTATTGCCCACCCCTAATCTAGAGTGTAACGGAATGTAGATTCTAGACATTCAGTGGACCAGTTGAGCTCTGAAGGGTCAGACAGAGATCTAATTAATATCGATAACTCCAGAAGATTACTGATTCTGAAAACTCACTGCTGTAGTTGACGTAAATGTGTTTAACACGGTAACATGGTGAGGTACTGATGCAGTGACTGAGGCAGATTTTAAAAGAGATGAGGTAATGATCTGCTACTTTTTTTTATTTTAAATCCAAATGTTAATAAATTAAGAGTGTGTCTCCACTATGAGTGGGTCCTATAACATTCTGATTAATTCCAACTGAATCTGCACCACACACACACACACACACACACACACACACACACACACACGTGTAAATGGTGGGAAAGACAATAAAACCCACCTGCTGCCAATTCTGATTACATGCTGCTGTGTCAGCAGTTCAGGATAGTCTTTGCTCTCAGGCTTTTGTGTGTGTGTGTGTGTGTGTGTGTGTGTGTGTGTGTGTAGGTGTTAATTCCGCGGTTAACAGGACAGCCAGTGGACGATGTTAAACTACAGCGTGCTCTGAGGGAACTGGACAGAACACTTGATAAATTGGAGACGATGTTCCTGAAAGAGAAGGACTTCCTGTGTGGTGATAAAGTCACACTGGCCGACCTGCTCGCTGTCTGTGAGCTCATGCAGGTCAGACTTTATATCACACACACCACACACATCACCAACAATCAACCTCATAACCTCCTGTTTCTGGTGTAGATGGTGTGTGTGTGTGCGCAGATAAAGTTTTACACAAACGTGTCCTTATCAGTAAGAGGTGAAGAGAACTGCACAGACCTAAATTTCTCCTTCCATCAGTTTCTGCCTTTTCATGGTACAACCTACCCAGATAAATTCCCTCATCAGGTGTGTGTCGTGGCAGGAGGAGTGCATTGTATATGGTTCTAATTTGTTACTAACTTGAAGCAATCGATTAATAATTAAACTTCTACTAACCACACTAATAGGATCTGTCCCATGGCCACACCCACCACAAAGTTTTTACCCACACTAATTAGCAAATCATGTCTAATGATAGGGTGATGAATGTGAAGCTGGAAGTTGAAGGGTTATGATAAATGTCATCAGTGCTTATGCTCCACAAGTGGTAGGTATGGTAGGTATGGCTTTAAGGAGAGGAATTCAAATCAATTCATGTTTATTTATATTGTGCTCAAAGCAGCTTTACACAGATAATGTGGTGATAAAAATGAAGATGTTCTTTATAAGTGTAAGTTTGTCTCTGATGAACAAGTCGGTGGAGACTGTGGTGAAGGAAAATCTCCCTGAGATGCAGAAGGAAGAAACCTTGAGAGGAACCAGACTTAAGAGGGAAACTCATCCTCATCTGGGTTCCACCGAATGTCCATTTATTACAGATAAACGATGTTGAGGTGCAGTGATGGTGAGAACATCATCCAGAGGCAGACCAGTGGTCACTGGAACCTCAGGAGCATGTTTAACTCGACCAAGAGAGAGGGAGAGGGAGAGAGAGAGAAGAGGGTGACAGGAAAAGGATATGGATTATTGTGTGACCTGATTGTTGTATGGACTCTGGTAAGATTCACTGTAGCAGCAGAACTAAAAGGGAGAAGCAGAAGGAAACGCAGACATGAGGATCTCTGGGATAAGAGACGACCCACCACACCACCATCAACAAACCTGAGTGAACGTGTGAGAGTGAGGAGACGACAGCATCCAAATATCCCAGTTCACCAAACACTCCATATCCATGATCCCTCCAGATCTGCTCCTTTACCTCACAAACACCTACTGACTAAAGACTCCACTAAATAAATATGTGTTCAGCCTCGACTTGTTAAGTGTTTATACGTCAGTAGTAGTATTTTATAATCAGTGTGAGATGGAATTGGGAGCAGTGTAGATGATTAAAACAGGGGTGATGTGATCATATTTTCTAGATCTAGTGAGGACTCTTGCTGCTGCATTCTGAACTAACTGAAGTTTATTTCTGCACGAACTCCAACACCCAGACAGTAAAGCGTTACAGTAGTCTAATCTAGATGTTACAAAAACATCTACTAGTTTTTCTGCATCCTGTAACGACATCATATTTTTCATTTTAGCAATATTTCTAATGTGAAAGAAGGAGATCCTGGTGATATTATTCACGTGAGACTCAAAGGAAAGACTCGGGTTAATAATCACACCGAGGTCTTTAACTGCTGTACACACTGAAACAGAAACACCATCCAGAGATGCTACAGAATCAGAAAGTTTACTTCTAGCTGCATGTGGTCCTAGTAAAATTACTTCCGTCTTATCTGAGTTGAGCAGAAGAAAGTTATCAAGCATCCACTGTCTAATGTGCTTTACACACTCAACCTTGTTGAGCTGATCTCTCTCATCTGGCTTTGCTGAAATATACAGCTGTGTATCATCAGCATAGCAATGGAAGTGAATACCATGGTTTATGTATAATTTCACTCAGAGGCAGCAGATAGAAAGAGAAAAGCAGTGGGCCTAGGACAGATCCTTGCAGAACGCTTAACTTTACCTCAAAAATGCTGACAGAGTGGTCGTATTTCTCAATTAGGGGGTTGATAACTGCAGTTTGAAGGATTCAGGTACATCACCAGTGCAAATAGAAGAGTTTATCGATTTTAAAACAGGTTTAATTCCCTCTGGAATGATCTGTTTGAAGAAACTTGTAGGTGAGGGATCGAGAATGCTGATTTTGATGTGGAAATAAATGCAATGGAGTCATTCTCTTGATTAGGAGTAAAACTTTGTAATTGATTGTTATAATTACACTGCTGTCTACAGGGCTATTTATAAAATAGTTTGGATTTATTTTAATTGTCTGGATTTTTCTGAAGTTTTCAACTTTATTATTAAAGAAGTTCATGAAATCATTACTATTGATGGTGTGCATGTGAGTGCAGTGCTGCAGTACAGAATAAAAATCTAGGATTCTGCTTGTTATTTTCCATGAGTGTGGTGATGAAAGTCATGCTGGTAGTTGGTTTAAAAGTGGCAGATGTAGAGGAGAGTAGGGTATGGAGACGGATGATCTGCTGTGGCAACCCCTAATGGGAGAAGCTGAAAGTAGAACAAGCACAGCGTTCCGTGAGGAGTACATTGAAACATGGGCACGTAGACACCATCTGCAGAAGAGTGGAAAAACCTGCGTCTTGAGGTGCAATGAATATAGCACATGGGTCATAAAATTTCAACACTGCATAATTCATAGGTATCACTCGCTAAGTTATAATTCCTGTTTAAAGTCATGAGTTGACAAGTAGTGCACCTTAAAGCCATTATAGGAAACTCCAAACCATCAGCAAATTTACAGAGATATAGAGATTATACATACATATATATATATATATATATATATACACACACACACACACACATACAGAGAGCTAGGCCACTGAAAGAGATTCCAACTGTTGCACAAGCCTTAGTGCCGGTCAAATGGGGAGGGTTGTGTTTGAAAGGGCATCCAGCGTTAAAACAAACAAACAAACAAACAAAAAAAAAACGTGTGCCAAATCAAACATGCGGATGATCCGCTGTGGCGACCCCTAATGGAAGAAGCCAAAAATTTAATACCACATTTTCACTGTCCCAGTACCCTTAAAACCCACTAGTTATATTCTAAACTGAAATGGGAGAGTGGAGCAGCAGCCAAAACACGCCAGCGTTCCCTTCCCAACCTAGAAGATTAGCATTAGCAAAGACTGACTGAGTTCAGGTTTGCAGTATTATTAATTATACATTGTGTGTGTGTGTGTGTGTGTGTGTAGCCCTTGGGTGGAGGCAGAGATGTGCTGAAGAATCGTCCGAGGCTGAAGGAGTGGAAGAGTCGAGTTCAGGCTGCGCTCGGTGACTCGTTTGACCTCGCCCATAAAATCCTGTACACACTGAAAGATAAACACAACAGTAAACTGTAACACTAAACACTAAAACTGGCTCTCACTATATGGCAATTGATTAGTTGGATGTAATTAAAGTGTCAGGAAACCTTTAATGTGTGAAAAGTGAAGCTCCTTTTTATATTCATTATAAACTCACACTTACCTTAAGAACAATTTCCCTGTATCAAGTAATTCTTTAAATAAAATCCACAATCCTGCTGTTTTATTAATATTGTTATTTATCTTTCGTGACTGAAACACAACACTTTAGTGCTTTATGGGTTGCAGTATAAGTGATAGACATCCAGGGGTCAGAGGTCAACTGTACACACCACTATGAAAATGTCTGATTTATATCTCTGCTACATCAGACAAGACATGTATATATACGGGTGGTCAGAAAACAGTCAACAACAATCACATTTAAAAGCCATTTATTGAAGAAGATGAAGAAGAAAGAAAAAAAAAAGTGTATTAATTTACACACAGGATGAAATGTGTCGAGGGTCAAGGTCGCCTTTTAGATGCTGATGTTTCCCCTTCCTCCTCAGCTTTACGTTTCGATCTCTACAAAACACACACACACACACACACACACACACACACACACACACACACACACCGTTTATGGCAGTACAGTGATTAGCTGATGGGAGACTTTAAAAATGTTGAGTTTTTATAAGAGCAGAGTAACTAACATAACACCATTACAGAGTAAACACATTGCAGGATTAATCAACTCCAGTTGTAATCAAATTTTCGATTTATTGCACTTCATTGGATTCTCTTATTAATCTCATTATTAACCTGAACAGGTGTGGGTTAAGGGCCTTGCTGAAGAGCTCAGCTGAGACATTAACTCATGACCTATTTGATAGGTCAACATTTTAAACCCCTTCCCCAAACCCAGATCATCAGATTATCAGACCGCTAAATCAGTGATCACTACTGAGAAACTGCAGACACTTATTGCTTTACCTGCAGGACAAATACATGGCTTTAAAAGAGCACTGACACACAGCCGTGTGTGTGTGTGTGTGTGTGTGTCTTACTCTCTGTGGTTCTTCAGTTCGTGATAATCGCTGTTGTGATCCTGTTTGTGAGGGTACGGTGCGTCTCAGTTCATTGTGTTCTGTTGGGCACATCAGACTAAACGCCATCTGCTTCATCTCCTCATCCTAATCTCACACACACCCACACACACGTATATCTGAAAAGTGTGATGGAATTGGACAGAAACACCTGACACACTTTTAAACTCATACACTCATACACTCTCTCTCCCCTTACATTAAGCCATGGATGATCCAGTGCCTCTGAAATACTTAAGCGTTTGTTCGGATCCACAACCAGCAATTTCTTCACCAGATCTTTGGCTAAAATAGAGCAAAAAATTATTATATTACAATACAGTACAACAAAAAGCAAAAGAAGAAAATATTAAACTATACACAAACTATTAGAATGAGCAAATATATGATTAAATGACATTGAGCTTAGTAGTCATTATATACAGTGTGTTCAGAAAGTATTCAACTTAAACAACATAGCGGCTAATTTATGGATTTTTCCTGGGTTTTTCCCAGTTTCACAAACTTCAATGCCAAAAAACTGAGCGGCATAACATTAGACCAATTAAATTTCCGAACGGAAACTAAAAAAAAAAGAAAAAAAAAAAAAAAAAAAATAACAAACGAAAAAAAAAAAAAAAAAAAAAAAAAAAAAAAAAAAAAAAAAAACGCACCTCGCCTGTGTTCTGAGCTGCACGGCATCGGGAGAGAAACTTCCACCAGTGTTGATTTTAAAACGCACGACGATGACAAAAGATAAACTCCCCAGAGAAATACAGTGGTACCCTGACCTACGAGTTTAATTTGTTCCATGGACATGCTCGTATCTCAATTTGCTCGCACATCAAATCAGTTTTTCATATTGAAAATACTTAAAATGACATTAATCCGTTCAAACCCTTAAAATGACCCCGTTTTTATGTTTCCTGTTAATAAATTGAAAAATACATTTCTAAATAAATCTTGTATAAAAACATAATAATAATAAGAGTATGTAAAGATATAATAAGGTTTTATTCAGTGTCTTTTCCTTGGTGATGAGACGACTTGAGCTTACGAAAACACTGGTGGGGTTTTCACTTTTTCTTCTTTGCTTATCTTAATTTTCATCACAATCGTCTTCACTTCGCCATCTAGCAGCAGCAGTGTCTCGAACTCGTACCTCAATTTTTTGTTCCCGTAACAAAGCAAAAAAAAAGACCAAGTGACCGCTCATACCTCGGAATACTCGTACATTAATGCACTCAATGTCAAAGTACCACTGTAGTTGTGAAAGGAAGGAGGAAGACAGTGAACAATAACTTTCTTGGTGGGCTACTGTTTAGATACAAGCCGTTGTAACGCGTTGAGTTTGGGTGAAGGGAGAGTTCGCTGTATATAAGCACAGACAGATTTCCAAAACTTGTGCTTTTTTATTTTTCTTGGCAACAGCGTTATGGGTTAGTCAAAGAAACCTAGAAATGAGCATCAGAAAATAACAAGGACATATTCCTCGGTCTCACACACACGCAGTAATACCGTGAGAATGCAGTGACGTGCTGTTCTAAAAAATGCCGCATTGCTCTTAAAGGAGCCACAACATATTTCACCTGTTACACTGTTTAACAGACACTCTTTCGGTAAAGCCTGTGTAAAGTTAATTAGTTTCAGTGTAGACATATGACAGACTTATACTCAGGTGTGGCTTATTTGTGTTAAAAATAAAAATATTTGTAAAATTCAGTGGGCTTATTTAAGGGTGTGCTTTATAGTCCGGAAATTACGGTACACCCTTTCAGGAGCTCAGATGTGTTTATAGATTTTATTTAAAATAAGTTTTTTATTTATTTATTTTTTTAAAGCTTGATTTTCATCAGAAATAATGCACAAACACATTTTTACAATCAAATCAACTGAAATCTGTCTTTTCTCCAAACCCAGGAACCAATGATTACACCTTCACACATCTGGGTCTCAGGTCAACCCTCAATAAAACACTGAGTGCAGTGTGGTAGCATGTTTTAAAGTGTGGCAACGGGTTATATTTGTGTGTGTGTGTGTGTGTGTGTTCTAAATTGTGCATTAGTGAGTTTAGCCGTTTGTTAGGGTACCTTGGGCAGAGACAGACTCCCACTGCGAGCGGATAAAGCAGTAATGACCGCTGATGATCTGATCTCGTACCGACATAGAACTGGACTCACTGTTAAAAGGGGGGTAACCTCCGAGACTGGTGGGGGGAGAGAGAGAGAGAGAGAGAAAGAGAGAGAGAGAGAGAGAGAGAGAGAGAGAGAGAGAGAGAGGTTTTTGTTATTGATTTTGTGAATTTTTTGCCATGACCAACATGTTTTGTGTTTTACACACACACACACACACACACACACACACACACACACACACACACACACACGATGTTCATCTGGCCCACACACACACGCTGTTAATCTAGTACACACACACACACACACACGCACACACACATGCTGTTTATCTGACAGACACACACACACACACACACACACAAACACATGTGCACATGTGTGTGTACCAGATGAACAGCACACGTGTGTACCAGATGAACAGCACATATGTGTGTGTACCAGATGAACGGCACGTGGGTGTGTGTACCAGATGAACAGCACATTGTGTGTGCACCAGATGAACAGCACATTGTGTGTGCGTGTATACCAGATGAACAGCACGTTGTGTGTGTACCATGATGAACAGCACGTGTGTGTGTGTACCAGATGAACAGCACGTGTGTGTGTGTGTGTGTGTGTGTGTGTGTGTGAACCAGCTGAACAGCACAATGTGTGTGTGTGTGTGTGTGTATACCAGATGAACAGCATGTGTGTGACAGATGAACAGCACATGTGTGTGTGTACCAGATGAACAGCACATGTGTGTGTGTGTGTGTGTGTGTGTGTGTGTGTGTGTGTGTGTGTGTGTGTACCAGATGAACAGCAGTACTCCGAGACTCCAGTAGTCCACAGCCTGTGTGTATCCACCTGTAGCATCGGCAGTGAAGACTTCAGGAGCAAGAAATGTAGGAGTTCCACACAGAGTCTTCATCAGACTCGACTCCTCCAGAATCTTTGATTGGTTAAAATCTGTAATCTAAAACACACACACACACACACACACACACACACACACACACACACACACACACACACACACACACACACGATATTCAGGAGACAGATGTGTATACTGACAGTGTCTTTTCAGAAGAGATTTTCAGTTGAATATTTTAACATTTGTTTTACTAAAAACTTTGGTATTCTTGTGAATGTACATCATTATTCTAACATTTAGATTAAAATGCTTTAACTACAATAGAACATTGTTACATCAAACACTAAACTCCCAAAAGTATGTGCATCCCTAAACATTTTATACTCATATGTACTTCTTCCCCAGACTCTCATCACAAATACAGAAGCACACAGGTATGAATAACGTCTCCCTTCACTGGAACTAAGATTCCAAACACTGTTTAAGCATGACCATGCTCTTGTACATAAGCTCCACCAGCCCCATGAACACTTGGTTGTTGGTGTGAAAGTTGGAGTGGAGGAACTTGAGTATGCTGCACAGAACCCTGACCTCCTCAATCCCACTCTACACTTTTTGAATAAACTGGAGACTCCTTAACCCACATCCCAACATCACTCAGGGGGCACATACTTCTGAATATATACTGCATCATCACATTAGTTCCTGAGACTGTATGCAGAGTGCAGTGTTGAGCAGACCTTAATGAGACACTCATCATCGTGGGAGGCAAGAAGTACATTCTCTGGTTTAAGGTCACGGTGGATGATGCCATTCTCATGGAGATACTGATTTCTCACACACGCGCACACACACACACACACACACACACACACACACACACACACACACACACACATAAATAAAAAGGAAAATAAAAATACTGATATACATATGCATTAAGACCGAGAAGCAGGATGATTTGTAATGAGGGGTGGACTCACCATCATAACCTCAGACACACATTATAGGAGGTACACTAGGAACGAGACACACACACACACACACACACACACACACACACACACACACACACACACACACGTTTGGGATGCAACTTCAGTCTCACCTGCACAGCCTTCAGCATCTGGAAAAAGTAAAGCTTCGCAATTCTCTCCTTTAACCGCTTCTGAGCCTTAATCCTGCTGAAGAGTTCACCACCCTCAACACTGACACACACACACACACACACACACACACACACACACACACACACACACACACACACACACACAGCCTTATTTATCAGTCTTGTAATAGTTGTGTAATGACTGATTTAATCTATAATTCATATAGAAGCAGTGTAGATGGATAAATCACTTTATTCATCCCATTTAGAATTTCACCTGCTACAGCTGCACAGAAAGTCATACTATACCACACTACTATACTATATAATACTATACCATACCTTACTACATTACTATATTATACAATATAAAACAATATTATACCGTACTATGCTACTATACTGTACTACACTACTATACTATATAATACTATACTTTACCGTACTACAATATAATACAATATTATACTGTATTATACCGTACTACACTACACTACTATACAATATAATACAATACTATACCGTACTACACTTCTATACTATATAATACTATACTTTACCGTACTACAATATAATACAATATTATACTGTATTATACCGTACTACACTACACTACTATACAATATAATACAATACTATACTATACTACACTACTATACTATATAATACTATACTATACCGTACTACACTACTATACTATATAATACTATACTATACAATATTATACTGTATTATACGTACTACACTACTATACTATACAATATAATACAATACTATACCGTACTACAATATAATACTATATTATACTGTATTATACCGTACTACACCCAAGGTCCCCTGGTGGTCTAGTGGTTAAGACGCAGCGCTCCCAACGCTGCGACCCGGGTTCGATTCCCGGGTCAGGGGACCATCCCCAGCCACTCTCAGTGCCGGTCCCAAGCCCGGATAAATTGGGGAGGGTTGCGTTAGGAAGCGTAAAAACGTAAAAGCGTAAAAACATTTGCCAAATCAAACGTGCGGAGGATCCGCTGTGGCGACCCCTAACGGGAGAAGCCGAAAGAAACTTATACCGTACTACACCACTACACTATATAATACTACACTACCACCGTACAACACCACTATACAATGCAATACTATACTGTACTACACCACTATACTATATCATACTACACTATATAATACTACACTACCACCGTACAACACTACTATACAATACAATACTATACTGTACTTTAGATCACTAGGTCTGGGACTCAGAGCACCATCCAGAACATTTATTAAAACCAGACTCTTATCAAGTTTTAATTAATGCATAATAAAATAAAGAAAACAACAACCCAGCCATTAGGGTTGCACAAGCCAGGTCACTCTTAGTGCCGGTCCCAAGCACCGGATAAATGAAGAGGGTTGCGCTAGGATCGGTCGAGGCCTGGGTTACCAGTGACCACCACAGGTATCGTTAGCCAACAGAATACTGCGGAAATTGGGCTACTGTTGGCCGAAGGAGGAGAAGAAGAGGAGAAAGGTATCTTTAGAGACAGCAGGAAATGAAGAAGTGGAGGAGAGTGGAGGTTCGGGTTGGTACTTTAAACATCGGTACTATGACTGGTAAAGGGAGAGATGGAGCTGATATGATGGAGAGGAGAAAGGAAGTGATGTTGTGTGTTCAGGAGACCAAGTGGAAAGAGAGTTAGACCAGGAACATTAGGGGTGTTTAAACTGTTCTATTATGGTGTGGATGGAAAGAGAAATGGTTTAGGGGTGATTGCTAAAAGGATGGAAATGGCAGTGGTGAACACTTATTTTAAGAAAAAGGAGGATCACAGGGTGACGTATAAGAGTGGTGGAAGGTGCACACAGGTGGACTATGTTCTATGAAGGAGATTGGAGACTGTAAGGTGTTGGGGGGGGGGGCAGTGTAGCTAGACAGCATCAGATGGTTTTGGAGGTGAAGAAGAAGAGGAGGAGAGTGAGGACTAAAAGAAGAATAAGATGGTGAAAACTGAAGAAGGAAGACTGTAGTGCGAGGTTCAGGGAAGAGGCCAGACAGGGGCTCGGTGGTGGTGAAGAGGTGCTGGATGATTGGGGAACTACTGCAGAAGTGATAAGGGAGACAGATAGAAAGGTTCTTGGTGTCACATCTGGAAAAAGAAAGGAAGACAAAGAGACGTGGTGGTGGAATGAGAAAGTGCAGGAGAGCAGAAGGAGAAAGAGGTTGGAGAAACAGATTTGGGATTGACAGAGTGATAAGAAAAGTAAGCAGGAGTACAAGGAGATGCAGCAGTAGGTGAAGAGGGATGTAATGAAAGCCAAGGCATATGTGCTTTAGGAGAAGTTGGACACTAAGGGAGGAGAAAAGGAGCAATTGTCCAGGCAGAGGAACCAAGCTGGGAAGGATGTACTGCAAGTTAGAGCAATAGTAGATGGAGATGAAATTGTGTTGTATCTGTGAGAGTGAAAGGGAAGTTTTATAGGACTGTGGTGAGACCTGAGATGTTGTATGGTTTAGAGACAGTGACATTGAGTAAAAGACAGGAGGTGGAGCTGGAGGTAGCAGAGCTGAAGATGTTGACATGTTCAATGGGAGAGATGACGATGGACAGGATTAGAAATGAGTTTATTAGAGGGACAGCGCATGTAGGACGTTTTGGAGACAAGGTGAGGGAGGTGAGATTGAAATGGTTTGGACATGTGCAGAGGAGGGACATGGGGTATAATCAGTAGGAGAATGCTGAGGATGGAGACACCAGGAAGGATGAAAAGAGGAAGATCAAGAAGGAGGTTTATGGATGGTGAGAGAAGACATGCAGGTAGTTGGTTTAAAAGAGGCAAATGTAGAGGACAGGGGGGTATGGAGATAAATGATCTGCTGTGGAGACCCCTAATGGGAGAAGCTGAATGAAAAAGAAGAAAATAAGGAAAACATGAAGACATCATACCTCAGCTTTAATCATGTATTTGGTGTTTCCAGCACTTTGCGGGCAATTGCCATTCATCAATATTCACACACAGGTACAAAGAATGTGTTTACAATACCTTAATCCACGCAGAAATATTCTGTTTGCTTTTGGTTTGGCTCACACAAATAGTTACACACGTTTGTACTAAAAGATTGCAAATGAAATCCAATTAATACAAGTAAGAACATATTTAATGATGTGAGTGACAGCGGGGGCGACAGCTGGCTATGTGCATGCTAAATATTGGATTTTGTTTTGGGTGCCTAGCAACAGTTGCTAACTAGTCATTGGAGAGCCACAAAAAAAAAGAGGCGGATCTTAAAGGTGATTAAACACAAATACTCACTACTCCAAGATGATGTAGTAGGAATCCTGTGTCTGGTAGAAATCTTCGGTTCGGATTAAACACGGCTTTATAGAAAAACAAAACAAAACAATTCAAATATAAATCAGTGTTTATGACATCACTGCACTGGATTGTTATTATAAAACACTCACATGATCAATTTTTTTCAGGATCTCGATCTCTCGCTCTGCATTACGCATTGCTGTCTGCGAAGGAAATTACATAAAAAATCTCTAGAAATCAGATATAAAAATAAATCTGTATAATAATGAGGTCATGATTCTTGCATGAATTCTAGCTGCTTACGCCAACAGAGGGGAAATCGTTCTTGTTGATGGTTTTTAACGCCACTTTTTTACACGTCTCTCTCTCAATAGCAAGTTTTACTTCCCCACACACACCACTGTGAACACACACACACACACACACAGTAACTAACTAGTTTCTTAAAATAAACCCAGATTTTTTAACACAATGTGAGTTTAATTTAAATCTTTTTACCCTTAAACACAAACACCTTATTGCTCACCTCCAACCCACTCACTGCTAACTTCGAACCGTGTTCAGCACTTACTACTCACCGTAAACCTTTACCTTACATGTGTGTGTGTACTTACGAGCCAATCTTGCGTGTAACGTGGTACTTTTCTCTGAATTCTTTAGGAAAGTTTGGCTGTTCGTCTTCAGTCATGTCAACAAACATAAACACTGAGGGACACACAGATACATAAATATTTGGATATTGTCAAAGTTTTTAATTATTACAGTATATTGGTATATACTTTCTGCCTTTTATTTTTTGTAATAATGTATGTAATACACCACAGTCCTCTTGTGCCCTTACTATTGCTGACTGATGAAAGGGTGGTGGTCCATAGGATGTTGCTTCAGAACTTCTAGCTTTTCATTTAGATGTTTTTGGTGAAATCACCTAAAAAGATCTGACCTTAATGCTGTTAAGATCTCCCACTGGTTTCCATCTTGTGGTAAACCCTCTCTATTTACTCTGGTAAATACTTTTAATTTATATCATTCATTTATTTATTTACATTTTCCTCCAAAAAGTGGTGGTAGAAATAACTAACATTTACATATTATGGTGTATATTGTGTGTGTGTGTGTATTTGAATTTTTATTACCTTTGTGTTTTGGGTCTGCAAGTGACACAACAGAGTTATTACTCAATGGACATCGTTTTCCTTTTCCAACTTCAGTGTCATCAACCCATGTACCATTTCCACTCAGATCCTCTAAATAAACTACACTCTCATCCTGCACACACACACACACACACACACACACACACACACACACACACACACACACACACACACACACACACACCATATGGATATACACTTTGTTAGAGACTGTTTTCTAGTGACTACAATAAGATGTGACTTCAGTAAACACAGTGGCCTCCTTTACTAGGACTGACCCAGAGAGGTAACACACTTTAACACAGATGCCACACCGCCTTCGTTACTCACCCTGAAGATCTTGAAGTGTCTCTTGCTGTAGGTTCTGTAGCGTGGTGATGACAGAACAATTGGGTCATTAAAACAATAATCATTGCGACTATCCCGCCCAAAGTAGTATTGACTCTCCACACAGTCTATGAATTTATACAACACACACACACACACACACACACACACAAACACACACACAAATTAATTTACTTATTATACTGTCCATTATATTAAACCCAAAAGCATAAAAGAACCACACATCAACAAAAAAAAGTAAAAAGTATTTCACTTTTATCAGAATATCTGATAAAGCACAATGGAGATTCTGTTGTAGATTAGCTTGCATGGCTGCTTCAGAAAAGAAATCACCAATCTTATTGATAGAATTAACAATGAAGCAGTAAATTGAGTTTAGATGCCTACAGAAAAATTGTCTAATAATTTACACAAGAATGAGTCTAATCTAATCAGGAGGAACTTTATCATGCAGGAAGACTACTTCATCTTATTCTTCTTTCGGCTTCTCCCATTAGGGGCGCCACAGCAGATCATCCATCTCCATACCCCCGTCCTCTACATCTGCCTTTTTCACACTAACTACCTGCATATCTTACTTCACCATATCCCTAAATCCCCTCCTTGGTCTTCCTCCTTTCGTCCCTCCTGTTGGAACTCCTCCACCTCTTCTCCCTGCAACTGCACCCCTCCACTGCCCTCCCTCTCCTTCACAGACATGTACTCTGTTTTACTCCTACTGACCATCATTCCCCTTTTCACCAGCATGTACCTCTACCTCTCCACCTCTACCTCTCCACCTGCTCCCTACACTCACCACACATCACAATATCATCCACAAACATCATAGTACACAGAGACTCCAGTCTGACCTCGTCCTTCAACCTGTCCATCACCACTGCAAACAGAAAAGGGCTCAGAGCTGATCCTTGATGCAGTTCCACCTCCACCTTGAACCAGTCTGTCATTGCTACTGCATACTTCACTGCTGTCACACTGCCCTCATACATGTCCTGCACCACCCTCACATACTTCCTCATACAATAACACAACTCCTCTCTCCTCCCTGTCGTATGCTTTCGCTTAACCCACAATCACACAATGCAACTCCTTCTGGCCTTCTCTATACTTCTCCATCAACATTCTCAAAGCAAATAATGCGTCTCTGGTGCTCTTCCTTGGCATGAAACCATAATTTTGCCCACAGATGGTCACCTCTTCTCTCAGCCTGGCTTCCATCATTCTTTCACATAACATGCAGCAAGACAACGACCCAACCCCCCTCACAAAAAAGGTTTCCATCAGGGTAAAAGTAGAAAGTTTTGAAATGGACAAAAGTGTAAAAATCTGAATAATAAAGTTGAAATAATATTACCCTGATACATTGTCTAAAGATTTTCACCTCAAGCACAAATGTATTCAGTGTACTGACCTTCTAGTACATTTGGAAGGAACTATCAGTGTGTGAGTGTGTGTGTGTGTGTGTGTGTGTGTGTGTGTGTGTGTGTGCAGTGACGCTTACTGAGCACATTAAATCCTCTGATTAATGGAACTATTCGGCCCCAGTATTTGGATTCAGGTTCTTCAGGCTCCTCCGGTATAGATGATAATTCAGTGATGGGGACAGTGTCCACTGAGCTCAATGTCCCTGAACCAGAAGAGGACTGGCTGGATGAAGCTGGACCAGACGATGAACTGGAACTAGGCTGAGACTGAGTCTGGGACTGAGAGTGTGTCTGAGAGTGTGTCTGTTTGCTTCTTCCTGGTTCTTCAGACATGTTAACACTTGTCCTGTAACATTAACACAACATAACCCATACTAGAAAAAACACTAACATGAGAATATCATAAGTATTTCTAGCATTTACTTTAAAATGTCCTTCATATTGCTGGTTATGTAAAATGCAAGGAGACTGTGGAGTGATGGAGACAGAAGAATGGTGATGAGGGAACTGAGGAGTGATGAGAGGACAGAAGCTCTGTATTTGATAATGATGATGATGATCTCAGATGATTTTGAAAGAGGGAAAGAGAAAAAGTAAAGGGGAATCAAAACAGTGACACTTACTGGTGTGATCCGCGTTTTAGAGGCGCGGCGTAACAGAAAACAAACCGGAAGTTGCTCTGGAATAAATCCCGGTGTAACTATAGTTTACTACTGCGAGAGAGGGAAACGCACGCGACACCCGGGAGTAAACTCAACACGTACAAAGTAGCACGTGCACACGTATTCCGGTTCTCACACGTTCTCTGATTTGAACATGCACACGTTTTCCGGTTCTCACGCGGTCTCTCAGATGAACGTGCACACGTATTCCGGTTCTCACGCGCGGTTTCTTTGATGCGCGTGCACTCCACCGTACACCGCAGATTCACAAGGAGCCCCGACGCGCGCTACATCGTCTACAAATGGACGAATTTTGCCGGGAAGCACGAGCATGGTCACGAAATGTCCTGCAGCCAATCAGAAGGCGATAACCAGAATGCTAGGAAATGTAGTTATATTCATTGTAGTTCTAATCTTTGGCCTTCAGCGATGTGTTGTAGGTAAAAGCTCGCGTTCCAGCTCTTGAACTTTTTCCTGCTGATTTTAATCCTTAATTCTTAAAGGCAGTTCATCCTGAGACTAAAGCAGGTTTATTCACACTAAAATAACAGCTTGAACTTCAGGTAGGTGAAGCACTTCATGCTAAAGCTTCACTTCTTCACGTGAGTGCATCACCGTTTTATCTCCATGTTGTTTATTTCAATTAATTTACATTTATTTTAATCTCCTGTAATGTAAACATCCCTGCAACTAACATTTTTTTTTTCTGGAAACGACCACAAATCTCTCAGTGTATCAGTCATTATTCTGTACTCATTATCCCTGAACCAGTAACAAAACGCCAAAATATCCACAAATATGATTAAATCTAGATATTTATATAATATATAATAAATACGAGTGATGCAAAATAAACTTCATGTGTAAAGGGATGTGTAGAGGAGAAAATCTTACAAATAAAATTAATTTACCTATAAAACCATTAACAACTGCATAATTAAACAAAATACATATAATTATTATTCATCTATTATGTGTAGAATTACAGGAATGAAAATGATCTCTTTATTCATTCTGAGGAAAATGTTTCAGCTGTTTAGTATAGAATAAAAGAAGAAGTGGATGTGGGGGAAAGAGAGAGAGAGAGAGAGATCATATGTCCTGAAATACCAAGAGATGAGCAGAGAATCCCCTTCTCCCAGCTGATCCAGCGCTTCAGTCCTGACCCTCATCACACAGATGCTCTGAATCATACGAACAAAATCACATTTAACCAAATTACAGCACAAATCAAACAAACTTCCATCAGTCAATCAAATCTCATTTTTTTATTTGTCACATACACATACATACAGAGTACGACATGCACTGAAATGCTTTTTACGACGGTCCGGCATTCAAGCACATAAAGGGATGGAATATAAAGGGAATGAAATGAGGAAAAATACACCAAGAAAAAAGAAGGTAGATAAATAAAAAATATAAACTATAAAAAATATATGAAGATATATGTACAAATATGTGTGTATATACATGGAGGCATATGAGAGTAAAACAGTAACATTTAAAGTGATTAACGTGATTGTCTTTAAAATGTCTGTGTGCAGTATGGTGTGGTATAAAGTGCATTGTGCTGTGCAAAATCAGAGATTAAAGTGTCATAGTGCAAAAAAGTTGTGCAAAAACTGCACCTGAACATGTTCCAGTCTGCATCATCTAAAGCGTCCTGCAGAGCGGCCACTGATTGGTCAGTCCAGCACGCAACTTCCCTCTGAATCTGAGCTTCCTGTTTCAGCCTTTGTTTGTATACAGGCATGAAGAAGATGACGACATGGCTGGGTGGAGTGGTCCGGTACTGCTGGGTTCAGCCATGTCTCGGTGAAGCAGAGAAGTTTGCAGTCCCGAATGTCCCTCTGGAACTTGACCCTGATAAACGCAGAGAGTTTTATGGGGAAATAAAGGGGGAATCCAGCACATGTTTGAAGCCCTAAAGAACGATGAGAAACTGCCGTCTTTTAGAACATGAGGACTGCATTGTGTCAGCAGCGCAATATTTACCTTCCAGAAGAGAAAAAACTCGATCTGCCCTAATCTGAAGTCTTGAGTACATCAGATCGACTCAGTACTTTATATTACAGTCAAATAGCACTTTATTCTCCTAATTTATGGTATAATTTGCTTGTTCCTCTTTGTAAATATATGTTTAAATTGTATTTTATTCCTGTATTATACACTATATTTCACCATTCTCTTTTTCTTTAATTCTCATCTAAATGCATATTAGTTTCTCTTTTACTTGGGTTAGGGTTAGGGTAAACATTTTATTGTTTTTATTTATTTATTTATTTATTTAATTAATTCTTTTTGCAATATTTGTATGCAGCCCAGGTTAAATTGCTTTGGCAATACAAATGTACAGTTTTTGTCATGACAATAAACACACATTAAAATTGTATTGAGAGAAAGGGAGCAAGAACCTTCCAAAGAATGGCAATCAAATGCTGGCAGCTCCTAAAAGAGAGCAACCAACAATCATATCATTATAAAGATCTGCGATTATAAGAGATGAGCAACAAAACCAGCCCCCTCATCCAACTGGTCCTGTGTCACTGCTTTACTACCACAACAACACACACACTAACACCCCGCAATCACACACCAACACCCAGCCATCACACACCAACACACTGCCATCACACACCAACACACTGCCATCACACACTAAGACCCCACCCTCACACACTAACACACCGCCATCACACACTAAGACCCCACCCTCACACACTAACACACCGCCATCACACACTAACACCCCGCCCTCACACACCAACACACCCCCATCACACACTAACACCCCGCCATCACACACTAACACACCAACACACACACTAACACACCACCATCACACACTAAAACACCGCCCTCACACACTAACACCCCACCCTCACACACTAACACACCACCCTCACACACACTAACACACCGCCATCACACACTAACACACCGTCATCACACACTAACACCCCACCCTCACACATTAACACTCCACCCTCACACACTAACACCCCCCCATCACACCTTAACCCTAACCCTAACCCTATTAGGGTTAGTGGTTATGGTCAGGGTTTGGGTTAGAGTTAGAGGGTTAAGGTAACGGTCAGTGTTAGGGCTAGGGGTTGGGTTTAGGGTGGGGGTGAGGGTGAGTTTTAGGTTAGGGGGTTAGGGTCAAGGTTAATGTTAGGGTTTAGGGTCAAGGTTAAGGGTTGGGGTTAGGGTTTAGGGTCAGGGTTAGGGGGTTAGGGTTAGGGTCAGGGTCAGGGTTAGAGGGTTAGGGTAACGGTCAGGGTTAGGGCTAGGGGTAAGGTTTAGGGTGGGGTGAGGGTGAGTTTTAGGTTAGGGGGTTAGGGGTTCAGGGTCAAGGTCAAGGGTTAGGGTTAGGGTTCAGGGTCAGGGTTAGAGGGTTAGGGTCAGGGTTAGAAGGTTAGGGTTGGGGTTAGAGTCAGGGGTTGGGATTAGGGTTTGGGTTAGGGTTTAGGGTTATTTTTAGGGTTAGAGGTTAGGGTGGGTTAGGGGGTTGGGTTAGGGTTTGGGTAAGGTTTAGGGTTGGGGTTAGGGTAGGGGTTAGGTTTAGGGGTCAGGGTTGGGAATAAGGGTTAGGGGTTGGGTTATGGTTAGGGTTAGGGTTTAGGGTTAGGTTTGGGGTTAAGGTTAGCGGTTAGGGTTAGCGTTAGTGTTAGGTTTGGGGTTGGGGTTTAGGGTTAGGGGTTAGGGTTGGGGTATGTTAGGTTTAGGGTTAGGGTTAGGTTTGGGGTTAGCGGTTAAGGTTAGCGGTTAAGGTTAGGGTTAGGTTTGGGGTTAAGGTTAGGGATAAAAATTAGGGTTAGGGTTAGGGTTAGGGTTAGGGGGTTAGGGTTAGGGTTCAGGTTAGGGGTAGGGTTTAGGGTTAGGGTTAGGGTCAGGGTTATGGTTTAGGGTTAGGGGTAGGGGTAGGGTAGGGTTAGGGGTAGGGTTGGGGTTAGGGGTTAAGGTCAGGGTTTAGGGTTGGGGTTAGGGTTGGGGTAGGGTTAGGGTTAGTGGTAGGGTTAGGGTAGGGTTAGGGGTTAGGGTTGGGGCTGGGGTAGGGTTAGGGTTGGGGTTAGGGTAGGGGTTAGGTTTAGGGGTCAGGGTTGGGAATAAGGGTTAGGGGTTGGGTTATGGTTAGGGTTAGGGTTTAGGGTTAGGTTTGGGGTTAAGGTTAGGGTTAGGGTTAGTGTTAGGTTTGGGGTTGGGGTTAGGGGTTAAGGTCAGGGTTTAGGGTTAGGGTTGGGGTAGGGTTAGGGTTAGTGGTAGGGTTAGGGTAGGGTTAGGGGTTAGGGTTGGGGCTGGGGTAGGGTTAGGGGGTAGGGGTAGGGTTAGGGCTAGGGCTGGTGTCGGGGTCAGGGTCAGGGTTAAGGGTTAGGGTTAGGGGTTAGGGGTAAGGGTCAGGGTCAGGGTTAGAGGGTTAGGTTTAGGGTCAGGGTCTGGGTTAGGGTTAGGGTCAGGGGTAGGGTTAGGGGTAGGGTTGGGGTTAGGGGTTAGGGGTTAGGGTCAGGGTCAGGGTTTGGTGTAGGGTTAGGGGTAGGGTTAGGGGTAGGTTAGGGTTAGGGGTTAGGGTTAGGGTTGGGGGTAGGGTTAGGGGTAGGGGTTAGTGTTAGGGTCAGGGTCAGGGGTAGGGGTAGGGTAGGGTTAGGGTCAGGGTTTAGGGTTAGGGTCAGGGTTAGGGTGTTAGGGTTAGGGTC
>MU588841.1:12374-23593 GCA_024362625.1 Silurus asotus
ATTTCATTTCATTTTATCAGATCATCATCACTGCTAGCAGGAGGCTCTTGAGGGAACCAGCTAGAGGAGGTTCTTTAACCTTTTCAGCCAGTAATCCATTTAACTGCAGTATTGAACTTCAGCATCAAATCATTTTAATGTGGACGGCATGGGGTGGTAGATGTTTAGGGTACAGTCTTCACCTGCACATTCTTCATCCTCTGCACGTTATGATGGACAGGGTTATCCTGGTGTTCTGGTCTCAGTAAGGTCTTCTGCTTGTTAATGAAGACCTGGGTGTGGTGGTTCCTCTCAGTCTCGCGCTCCTTACGAGACTTAAAGTGTTGGATGGAGCTGTAACACAACAGAGACACTGCTCTTACACACTGCTGTTAGTCTTTATGCCGACACCAGAAAAATTACCCCCTGATTCTGACTGAAATCCCCTCATATGACCAAACCCACACTTTATATTAATAGCTTACACTTTATGGCCGTTAAGAAGTTTGCCATTGAGTTTCTCTTTTGCCAAATTCGCCGCCTCTGGAGACTCAAATTGGACGTATCCATATCCTTTTGTCCCCGTCTTGTAACGGACAACCTTCAGGAGAGACACGTCATGTCAACACACAATTCATATCAAACAGATCTAATACAGGACTTTAGTAGAAAACATGCTAATCATGTTATACAGATGTTTTTCAGAACCAAACAGTTTAAAGCACAAACCCTGCATGACAGGATCTTCCCAAAGACTGAGAACAGGTCAAAAAGGGCCATGCTGTCAATCTTCTCCAGGTCCAAGTTCTTGATAAACAAGTTCCCGACGCCACTTTTCCTCATGGTGGAATCCCTCTGAGACCACATAACTCTCATAGGGTTCCCCATAAGGAGCTTACAATTAAGTGTTGCCAACGCTCGCTCAGCTGAGGAAACAAAATTCATTACAGGTCATTCATTTCAGTAAAAAAGACTGGGGAAAGATGGGTGAGGAGAAAACACTCTCAAATTTTATTTAAGGCACAAAACCTGACCATATTCACATAATAAAGTAGTAAAATAATACAGAAATTACTCCTGGAGTATTAAGTAGACAATAAACTGGTAAAGATGCAGAAATAGTGTATTGGGGTTTAATGAGGATTTAATTACCATCGGCTCGCTGGTAAAAGTTGACGTAGGCGTAACAGAGTGAAACGCAGAGGTTCCAGTTCCTGCAGATCCGGATGGAGTGAACGTGGCCCACAGAGCTGAATTTCTCCATCAGCATGTTTTCTGTCACTTCATGGTGCAGATCACCAACATACAGTGCTGAAATACTCAAATTCATTTTTATCTAAAAAAACAACAAACAAACAAACAAACAAACAGTCAGTAATAAACAAGAGAAAAAACACCAAACCTACAGTCTTAAACAGAAAAACATCAGTATGAGTGAACTACAATCAGTTTCTACTCTGAAATGTTGAAAGATTGTAAAACATACAGGTTTAAAGGATCCTACATGTCTACATTTCTCATAAAGTTAACAAAAAGCACAAAACAGTGTAAAAAGTATTCAGAATAACTATATATATATATAGCAAAGCTACTTATCAGTTACCTAATAGTCAGTAGTAGATGAACAGTTATAATGTTTATCAGTCGCTGCTGCTGCTTTTATTGCTTCTGTGTGTTTGTTTGATGGTTGTCAAGGAGATACTAGAATTTTGATGATGACGTCATAGACATCATCATTAGCCTCATGCTTGCCGTGTTTGCTAGTGCTGTTTTTGTCTTAGCTAGTTTCTTAAAAGATTTGACTAAAAGTTTATTAAAAGATAAATACATTCGTTATTAAGACACTTATAGTTTATTTATAGCGCACCAAATGCAGAATATTTAGAACAAGGATGAAAACTATTGAAGCTAAGATTAGTTAGCTGGCTAATTAGCCTAGCTCAGTGGTTCTCAAAGTGTGGGACGCGGCCCTCTAGTGGAGAATAAAGATATGACAGGTGGTGGGGGGGGGGTAAATAAACGGCAGGATTTATTTATTTATTTATTTGTTCTTCAATAATGATTTTTACTATGAATAAAGTTTATACACTCAAAGCACCACAAACAATGTCGTAAAAATCTATTCAATGGATAAATTTGTGACATTGACCACAAAAAAACAAACAAACAAGTAATTCAGCAGACAAAAAAAGGTAGATGTAGGAGCTTAAACCAAAAATTCAGCCTTAAAGAAAATATAACTGTGTTTTGTTTTATCCTGTTCCTTTTGCCACATCTGATCTCTGAGACTATTCAGATGTTGCTACACTGAAAACTAAATACAGATCTCAGCTCAATATTGAACATGACTTGAGAGTGACAGTATCAAGTCTACAACCCCGTTTTAAAAAGATTTATGTAATGAATTTGCTCTATTTTGCAAAGTGACAGAAAGTCCAAGTGATAACACAACTACACCTTTATTTTCTCTATTTTTGTTTTTGATGTTAGTTGATGTTTATTTAGAATTGGATAGTTCAATAAATTAGACATATTTTCAAATTAAATAGTCATCAATAGTCTGTTAAGGGGTGGAAAGAGGGGAAACGTAGGGGAAGGAGGGAAAAGAGGAAAAAGAGAAAAACATTTAAAAAATGAAAGGAGCTGGAAAGGAAGGAGCTGGAAAGATGATGGACATTTGTTATGGTTTTTGGCAGATTGATGTATATATTTGATAGCAAACTGCCTTTTTATCTGCTTCCCAGGGAGAATCTCTGATGTGAATGACGCCGGTTCGAATCCCACTTTGACTAATTTTTCCAATAAAGAGGCATAAAATGTATGTATATTTATTTTCTTAATGCACTTATTAAACACTTTTAACAGCAGTACCGGATGCAGATGAAGGACCGGATGCAGATGAAGGACTGGATGCAGATGAAGGACCGGATACAGATGAAGGACTGGATGCAGATGAATCACTGGCTGAAGGAGATGGACTTTGACTACCAGGCTGTAAAGACACATATTATATATTATGAACTTAATTATACAGGTCCTGACACTATGATCCTCGTTGTGGGTGATGTGCTGCGTACCGTCTCCACCAGGATCCTAAAATCTCTCTTTAAGATCTCCGTTTGCCTCAGCCGGGTGTCGTTCATTCTGACATGAAGAACAACCGCTCCGAAGTACTCGTTCTGGATCGTGGGTACCTGCGCAGCGACATCGAGAACACGAGCACCAGAAAAAAAATCAAGTGTGCACCTTACCTTTGTCTCCGGTAGCGCGGACATGCCGGACGATGGAATCTCCAAGAATCACACTCGCAGAGATTTCGTCCATGGTTTCATCCACGTCATGACCTGCCCCCATCCTGCTCCCACCTAAAAAGATAAATAACTAACAACAATCTGCACTTACTTTATCTTTAATAAGAATTTACAGTAAATACATTTACAAATAAATACATAAATACATAAATAAAATAATAATAAATTGGCAATTCACACAACAAACTAATTAAATACATTTTTCAGTGCACGCACACACACACACAGACACACACACACACACAGACACACACACACACACACACACACACACACACACACACACACACACAGCTGCATTAACACATTTAAATGGCTATCTCTCTAATCACATTTAATTCCTCCAGGATTAATTACAGGTTTGGTGACCTCTAACCTCTCGTGTGGTGCTGATGTTCCTCCTCAGAAGTCCGTCTGCTGTCTGAAGTCTCAGCTCCACCCTCTTCAGGTCATCAGACTTCATCAGGGCTGTCAATTAAACACAACTTATGTTTATCTACACTTATGATACCAGGACGAGAAAAACCCCTCTGAAGATGTTCTTCTTAATGACTGAAATCCGTATCAGAGCTCTTTTATAGAAATATATATATATGACTGTATAATGCTGCTGCCATTAGGACATTATTTCACATCACATGAATCTGCTGCACTTGTGAGTGAATTTGATTTGGACTTTTCTGATAAGCGTCTCTAATAGATCAGTGTAATTGTTATAATATTAACGCTTAGTGGCGTCTCACCGTCCAGACAGTCTCTGTCTCTCTGAGAGACGCAGAGAGACTACAATTATCTCATACATACAACTGAGCATATCATTTAAACTCACACCTAGAGGTCGACTGATACACGATGACCGATATATGTTGCTGATTTCTTTTGTCTGATATGTTTGTCCAAATAAAATCTCTACAAATTTAAACCTATTTTGTAATGACACTGAATTAAGATAAAAAAAACCTCTAATAAATTCTGTGTGACATGAACAACTCATATTTCTTTTCCACTTAAATCCCACCCTCCCTCCATCCTCTACACCGCTCCAACAGTTCAACACACTCCCTCCATCCTGCACAGAGCTGGCCCTGGTCAATTTTCTGCCCTGGGCAAGATTTTACTTGGTGCCACTTCCCTCACAGCCCATTCACCAATAATCATTGTGTTCAAACATTCATAACCTTATTTTAAATTGTTTCCAGTGAAACTATGAAATATAGGTGCTGTCTGGGTCACATTATAAATGAAACACAAACAGTAAGAATAATTACATCTGGTCTTCCTGCACATAAATGTCTTTATTTAAACACTTCTTTATCATACAGTACTGTTTCATCTTCCACTTCATTTTAAAAAGTGTTCGATGTCCACTAGATGGCAGTAATGTTCTACTAAACTTTAGCTCCTTCTAGCGGTATCACGATGAATTACACTGTACTACACTTTTAAAATAAATTTTACATTAAATGTTGCTTTTTTAAATAAACCAAGTTATAAACAAACATTACCAAATTAACAACTTCGAATTACAAATATCACAAATCCCCAAATTCTACACAACTATAGAGTCAAATATTGTTAATCATGTGAGTCAAAAAATGAGATTTTACTAAATCTCGGATCTTGTCCAAAATCACAGACAGAAACGTCTCTGCTAAGGAGTAAAAAGGACGAAAGAAAAGGATCATCCAATATCCAACTAAATCAAACATGTACTGAAATCATGTATATAAAACAAATATTAAGGAGTTAAGACTTGACTGTAGACCAGGTTTAGTAAAACTACTAGACTTTGTTTAAACCAAAACCTGGAGTAAACGTTTTTACACCACAAACCATATCTACTGTTCATTTTAAGAACATCAGGGCACTGAATTAACTTTTACAAATGAGAAAACTCAAATCCACAGCTAAACAATAAAGTGGTTTGAATTTTGTGCACACTAAATAAATCAGAAGATAATAACTGACCTTGTTTATACAAAACACAGATGTGACCGATTTTTCCTCATCTGTCAGACCAGGAAGTTTACAACTACCTTTAAGTAGTGCAGAAACCCAGTTAGTAGATAATAAATCATAACTGGCATCATTAAGAGTTTCCACTGCACAAGCGATGAGGGATTGTGTTTTGTTGTGTTTGTGCTGTGCAGCATCGATTCGAGGTCTTTTAGCAGTCGTGGGTTGTGACGTGTCTGATGCAGTTTTTCATGGGTCCTGCATATAAAATAAATAAATAAATAATAGAACAAAGCTGCATGTTTTATCTCTGCATAATGAATACAGTCTACAATCCAATCATTTCTGTACATGTTAAAGGTGTGTTGTGTAAAATAATTTACTAAATGAAATAAAAGCTGCTCAGATCACACTAATGATATGATATGTTTATTTGATAAAACCGTATCATGCAGTAATAATGTGCTTGTATCGTCTTACACACTGAAGACATAAACATCAACACTATAGATACCTTTAAGTGCCAGAAGCTGCTTTTTAACACTTTCATTCCTGTGGAATAAAACTAAGAACTCGCCCACACGGGGAATAAAAACCTCCCATGTGTCGTTAAAATCCTGCACTCATTGGCTACATTTTCTATGGAACATGTTGTTTCCACACTGCTACTGGCTGAAAATAAAAGATTGGAACTGAAAGGTGGTGCAAAGCAAAACGCCACCACAAACACCTGCAGAGTTCAGTTGTATCACTGATAAGATTCTACCTGTCTTTGTCTTTTTTTATTGGTTACTCTTATTTGTTTATTAACACTATATTCTACCAGCCATATTTATTTTTTACCACCCAGATGTCATTCTTTATGCGAAAGTTACTCTAAAACAGATACAAGAAAAACAATGAAAGACCAAAAATGCTTTACGGTATGTTGTTCAGTGGAACCTTATCTTTCCAAATAAACAGGAATTTGCAGCAATTGTGCGTTTGGATGTGTTTGTGACTCGTTATTACAATTATAGTGTAAGTTCTGTTTTTTTATGCATGTTGTTTGTGTGTACTGTTTACACAAATTTAGGAAATACGTTCGTTATAAGCATTCCATTGAAAAACAGTGATCTAAAATCGATGCTTGAGGCTTAGACCTTTAGAATGATATATAATTTATCATGATAACTTTTACCCCTTTTCATTTAATCTATTGTTAACTTACACCAGCAAACAGTGGTTACTTCAGGTAGCTGCTTTTAAACTGTAGGCTCCGCCTCCTCTGGTCAGGCTCTTGCTCCTCATTAGTCTTTTTTTCCCTATTCCTCCATTACAATCACCAGGTGACTCCACCTACATATAGTAGAGAGCTTAAGACAGAGCCAACACAAGGAGGGGGGAGTAGAAGAAAACAACACAGACACGTAACAGCGGCGTCTTGGTGCGTGTTAAAAATAAAGTAACTCCGTTACCGTATGGTGCGTTACCTGTTACTTTTTTTAATTAATGAATTTGGGCTGAAGTGTGGACTACAGTCTGACCTGTTTACAGCAGCGACGCAGTGTAGGATTGGTGGATGAACCACTGTAAACATGAAGAAGATGCACTGTGGGCGTGTCTCCGTTTATTCAGGTCTGTGCGGCAGTAATGGCGAGTCGAGGTGAGAGCAAGACGAGTTTCTCAAAGTGGAAATATGCATTTATTTCACTTTAGTTGAGCATAAAGACAAAAACTTTTAAGTCAAATGTAAGCTGTGTCTTTCTGGTTCGAAGGTCGTATCTTCTGGGATAGCAACACCTCCAGAAGCTCCATGCCTGAGGAGCTAGAAGCTAGAAGCTAACCCGGTGTTCTGTTCTACATTGTTGATAGTTTTCATACTTCAGCTGTGAAAGGAACATGTTTAAGAGCTCAACACAACAGCTTTTATGATGCAGAAGCCACTTTAGTTTGTGATTGTGAATATATTATTCAGCTTGTTTTGTTCTTTATTTCAGAAATCCTTGTGATGTATTCAGTTTGTGCTGCTCTGACTTTAATAAAATAATGTTTAAAAATACCTTTGTGTTTAAGTCAGTTTTGTGTTTGTAGACCATAACACATAAAAGGGCATTAATGGGAACATTAAAGAAAGTTCTTTTAAAAAGTAATTAAAAAGTTACTTTTAACAGTAACACATTACTTTTTGGTGTAAGTGATCAACAAAGTAAATGAGTTCTTCACGATGCAAGGAGGCAGACAGGGGTTCTCTGGAACAGCTGGAGTAGAGAGATGTTTAATAAATGAAGCAATCTCAGTGGTGAGGGAGAAGAGCTGAAATTGACGATACTGTCGGCGGAGAACGCTCCTAAGAGCTGTCCCAGAACATCTGTGAGATGGAGCTGAATAAAAAAAAACCAACAGAGATACAATGTAAAAGGGTGAAATCACAATGACTAAATATAAAAATGTATATGTTCATGTAGGGACAAAAGTAACAAGATTATAAATCAGAGGTCACCAACCTTTTTGACACCGGAAACTACTTCTTGGGTAACAACTAATGTAAAGGGCTTCCAGTTTGATACACACTTTTGAGATAAAAAATGTGCTCAGATTACCTTTAATTATGTTTTAAATATTATTAATAATTACTGATATTTATCTATATCAGGGTGTCAAACTCAATTGCACAGGGGGCCAAAACTCAAAGCACACTTTAGGTTGTGGGACGAACAGGATAAACATTTATTAAACACACTAAAACAATGCTTTTTTAACATGAATATTATTAAAAACAGACAAGAAAATTATTCCAGAATAAATAAAATTAAACTTTAAATAACTTAAAATATTTTGGTCTCCATAAAAATATATCATCAAAAAGATCATTCTGAAAAACCAAGAGCAATTGGAGAAACATGAAGCTCAGCTAAGGGCACTTTGGGTTCTGACTATGAGAAACAGCAGAAACAGAAAGCTGAACCTCTACAAGCCCAAAGAGTCGCAGAAAATCTCATTTAAATTTAACTAAGAATTAAAATCCACATGATAAAATGTTGGGAAAACAAGACAAAAGTAAATAATAATAAAATAAAGGTTTTGTTTAAACCCAATTTTACATGAACAGAAGTTAAAGTAATAAAATAAACAGTTATTGAACAGTATTCACAGCATCAGTTTAAATATTAAATTACAATAACACAGATATTAAATCAGTTTACAATACGAGTTCTTCATGGGTTCATCTGATGCACACAATACTATAAAGTTTAGTTCCAATGCAGCCTCATAACATCATAGTTCAAGTATAACCTTTGACAACTGCAGTTAGTAGAAAAGCATCAGAAAGAACTATTTAATAGATTCATTTTATTAATTCAGTCCATTCAGTTTGGTCAATTCAGTTCAAAATGATTCGGGTTGGTGATTTTGACTCCTTAGATTCAGTTCAAGTGACTCGGTTCAAGAGTTCAGTTCGGTCACTTCTATTCAAAACAATAAGGTCGACCGAGACTGAATCCATAGAAAGTTCAAGAAATTTCCTTTCAGCAGTCTCTCAAAAAGAAACCAGCAGGTGGTCAGAATGTTCCTACTCTGTTCCTGGGTTAGTTTCAGGGGTTCACCTCAGTCAGCTTCATCTGGTCATTTATGATTCTACAACATTCATATAGTCACTCGGGTCAACTTCCGGATTGTGTGTAATCTTCCCTCAGTAATCTGTACATGCGCAGTGTGTGTGTGTGTGTGTGTGTGTGTGTGTGTGTGTGTGTGTGTGTGTGTGTGTGTATGTGTATATGTGTCTGTGTGAGAGAGAGAGAGACAGAGAGAAATAGAGAGAGAGAAATAAAGTGAGTGACATGATGATGTCACCGGCAGAGGGCGGGGCATCTAGGTGTGATGTCACAGTGTGACACTTCTATATAATTCAAAGCGTGCTTTTGTTTCTTATTTGTGAATTTAGCAATTGTAAGTAAAGAGACACTAAAATTGACCACCACCAAACAAACAAACAGCAGCAAGAAGCAGCAGCGATTAGCAGCAACTAAAAAACATTACAAAACTCATTTTTTGAAAATTTCTTCATACAGGTACCTGGTAAGTCGTCTAAATAATTATAGCAGAATATTGTAGAATCTATTATACAATTAAGTAGCTTAATTTAACCTGTTTATCCCATATTTTAATCAAACTCATGTAACCTGTTTACTCCAAGTATAATTAACATAATATACTAATAAATAGAGTAGAATAGGGTCAGACTGGGACTACAATTTTAATAATCCTTGCAGCCGTGGCATGTTTTATCTGTTGTGGAATTCCTTGTCATTGTTTAGACAATACGTACAGCTCCAAGTGTATAAAATTACAGGTGAAGAGTCTTCTACAGAAAACATCTCCACAGATATGGATCAAAACATCTATGTGGATTTGGATGGAGGGTTTATGGTCCTAGTTGATCAGATAAAATAACTGTAACAAACGTTTACTTATAAATTAAATCACTAAACATTTTTCAACGCTTCAATTCTGATCCTTTGATAATATTGTATAAATCATGTTGTTGTTGTGTGTATTTTATGCTGTGTGCAGGAACATGGCAGCTGGTGAACATAGGTGGCTTCTGCAAGGTATGTACAAGGTTATTTCCTTGTTTTTCAAAAGCACTGCCTGTGGTGCCTGGAGCAGCCCACCTGTCCTTTAGGTAAACGGTGCTATAATGTCTTCCGTAAATGGTTCAGGTTTCTTTCGGAAAAGGACGAATTCGTTTGGAAAACTGATGCGGAGTGATGGACCGGTGATGGACATTTTGCACCATGCTGACATGTCTGGTGTGTTTCCCTCTGTAGTACTGGACCCAATTCAGCACATAGATCCAGGAGCACAGCTGTAGGATATAAATCAGCTTATTATCCAGTCATCATCATGGACAAGAAATCATCATGGTCCCTGGAGACTCTTTTTCTCCTTAAACTTCCATTGGTGTAATCCTCCAGCAGTGCCATCATGCAGCATTACACACTGGAGCCACAACAGCATTTATGATTTATTCCAGCTCATTATGGAAAGATAAAATAAACTGATATTTGGTCCTGTGCCATGAACATATAAGCAATAATAGCTACAGAAAAGCTCCTGCTTCCCTCTGTAGCAGGTATTTAAATCCCATTTAAAATGCTTTCTGTGATTCTACATTCTGTTTATATGAAGTGTTTCAACAGTTTGCATGTTAATTGGCTGTATGGTGCATTTAAGAGCATTTTAGGTGAATTTATGAACCACATCTGTCTGGAAAAGAAGTGTCCAAATACTTTTGACCACACTGAAAAGTATCAGCTGAAAAGCAGCAGCTTCGGATCAGTTGCGTTTCCACTGGGATTCAACTCTGAAATATTACTTAAAATTTTTAGTATATAAAATATTTCATACTATATATTTGATATTATTACCTGCTGCTGCTGATCGATCAAAGGTACAATTTATTCATGTCTCAACTTTCAGTGTGGTTTGCACAAATTAAGATACATCATAATTTATTTTATAATTAAATAATTAAAAAAAAATACCCTAACTTTAAGTGTACCTGTCAGGGTGCTGGCGAAACTGAAGGCGGAAGCCGGAGTACAGCTCACTTGAGTTTTAATGCAAGGGTGAGGGAGCGAAAGAGACACGAGCACACACACACAGACGCGCATACGCGCACACACACATACACAACCACAAGCACACGGCAGTCCTACGGTTGAGAAAGTCCGAGGTGCGCTAGCTGACCCGAGATGCACGGGGAGGTGAAGCGCAGCCGGGATATGATAGTGGAGTCCGGATGGAACGGACAAGTAGAGTTCTGTACGATACCCAGAACGGGATAACATGCAGAACGGAAAGTCTAACATAACCAGTATGTAGTGTCCAACACATTCAATAACGAAAAGGGGTTGGGAGTGAATGAGGAGCTTATATAGAAGCAGGGAGGAGTGATGATGAGCTCCAGGTGTGCGTGGTTAAACCTGG
>MU589304.1:0-34752 GCA_024362625.1 Silurus asotus
AGGTCACAGGGGATAACCTTGGCTTTCACAGCTTATTAGTGTTTGTGGAGTCATTTAGGGCTCAATATTGCTGTCGTTTCTGTGTTTTTGAGACAGATCACTTTCAGTTTGTGTTTTCTGAAGATAATCTTGAGGTTGTACTAAGAACATCTGAGATGCCTGCGCTGCACTGTAAAAGGTTACTAGATGACTCTACACTACCTCATTTTTATGGCGTCAAACGGGTGTGTTTGTTAAATACACTCAGGTATTTCAACACGGCAGATAATTCTGCTGTGGATATAATGCACAACATTTTAGAAGGTGTCGCTCAGCTGGAGGTAAAACTTGTTCTGCAGTACATTCAGCATCATTTTTTGAGTGCTGATGATCTTGCTGGTAGAATACATGCTTTTGATTATGGATACAATCAGCAGAGGAACTGTCCTCCAATAGTCAAATTGTTTGGTGGGAGCAAAGATTTGGGTTTAACTGCCGTCAAGTCATGGTGCTTGTTGTGCAACATGCCTCTGTTATTTGTTTTTACTTCTGCAGATTGTTAACATTGTATTTTCACCAGCTCTAACTGAAGGCATGACCATTTATCTTAATTTAATATTTAATCATTGAACATCACCAGCTATTCAAAAAATTATTTCCAGAAAAAAAAATCTGTTAGTCAAAACACTAATTCTTTCAAACACATTTAAAAAGCTTTAAACACCACCAAAACGCACCAGAGTTGAATGGCAATGCACTGGGGGTCTTTTAGCCAGTACAGATTGACTCTTGGTCCAGAGAAGATGGTGGAACTCAGTGGACTTAAAGGTGGCATTGACATGGCTTCCAAACTAGGAGTGGAAATATCAGAACTTATCTATTCAGTAAAATGGTTTAAACATTATGGTACAGAGCATCACCCTGACTTTATTATCTGTACAGAAGCAGCATGTGAGATGCCAGTGTTTTGTAAGATCAGGACTATTGCTGTGAAAGATGTGCTGTTATGTGGAACACTGATGGAAACACTCTGTTTTGATGATCATTACCACGCATTTACAGTCAGACTGCATCCAGACTGAGTTTTAAAGATAGTGAATGTTAACAAGCTGTTATTTCAAACAATTTGATGTTCAAATGAAATATGGTACAACAGATTCTGTACTGCATATAGTGCACTAGTGCCATTTTATACAGATTTGATGTTTTTTGTGCATGTTTTTAAACCTGGCATTGTCTTAATAAATGTTTTAAATGCTATGTTGAAGTTGTTTTCTGTTCTGTTCTATTCCATATATTCAATGTAAAAAAAAAAAGAAAAACCTCTAAGTTGATTTTGCATTGTAGCAGAGAAAATTAGTCAAACCACAGAGTGAAATATTGACACTTACTGAAGTTATTTGATCCCCAAATAGGTTTTAAATTTCTACTCACTGAGTGGGGTTTTTTTCACTAATAAAAATGTAAATAAACTCTACAAAAGAAATATTAACAATAATCGGTGTTAATTTTTCCTTACTGTTAAATTTTGCTAACACAAATCAGAGTTAATGTCCTTTAGTGTTAAAATGTGGTGACACTATTCAGTGTTGAGCAGTGATACATTTTTACTCCACACAGACTTCATTTTACTCTGAACATTCAACACTATGTTGGGAGTCATTTTATCACCAATTATTTTTAGATAGATAGATAGATAGATGGATAGGAAATAGATAAATATATTAGATGGATTTTGAGATTAAATAAAAATCTGAAAATCTTTTTTGTAGTTGTAAAATGCCATTATCTGGTGGTAATATTAGACATTGCAGTAGCAATAATTTGAAGCAGCACATTTTATATAATTAAAATAAATGTATATATTTATTAATAAAAATAAGTATATTCTTTTATTCATTTAATCTATTAAAACTTTTGAAATGCACTTACAAATGTCTAAAAGTAACTGTGGCGTTTGAATCTGTATAAATCAACTTGTTGCCGGGGAGGGTATTTTTACTATGTTTCTCCACGGACGGTTTTTACTTGTTGAACCTGTGCTTCATGGCTTACAACTACAATCGGGACTGACAGATCGGTCGTAACACGATTTGGTCATAAGAAAAGTAGGCTATATGTACAGTACTGTGAAATGATGCCGGAAGCCGATACGCACTGTCGCACTGTCGGAAAGCGCACCAACCAACCTCCAAATGGAGCTGATTGAACTCCAGTGTAGAGACACGCTCAAGTCAAAGTATGACTCTGTGTGTGCTGCACAGTTTCTATGTTTCCTCACCGACACACTGCTCCAACTCCATGTCCAAGATGCTCAAATCCTCTCTGTGTTCAGCAGCACATAGCTGTGTGTGTAACTGTTCTCTTTATTGAAGATGAACAAAACACCACTCAGGAGTCTCACTGATGAACACCTTCACTCAATCATGAGGATTTCCTCAGCTCAGAGCCTAAACCCAGACATTGATGCACATTGGCTTGAACCATTGTGCATCAGAGTAAATCAGGGTGTAAAAACTGAGCTTGAATAAATGTTGTCTTTATTTCAATTTCAATTTATGCTATTTTTCTACTCCAAGGCATGAACTGTTAATAGTTGAAAGATTGCGGTTTTTTTTTAATTGAAGGAAATTATTATTAAATATTTTTGGTTGTGTTGTTGCCCTGTGAAAAAAGATTTACATTAAAAAGGATTTTGGTCTATAGATAGAGAGAGACAGACATAATACCGAAATAAATACCACTGATGTGTGTTTTATTTCAAATTTAATTTCTCATGTGTTTATAATATTAAACTTTGGTTGTTCCAGATTTAATGTTTATGAAAAACTAAAGTTTGTTTCCGTATGAAAAGGTTCAACATTACACATCTGGAGAGACGGAAAACATGCACAATTGCAGTCAAATTTTCAATAAATATTGATTTCGTCCCAGTTTTTAATTTTGGCCCACTGTAAATTTGAGTTTGACACCCCTGCCATAAGTCGAACGACTACCTGTATTATATTCATTCAATATTAACTATTTAGAATCATAAATGATTAAGCAAATAATAAAATTAAAATGAATGAAATCGTTGTTTCTATTATATATGCTATTAACTATTTTATAATAGCTATCCTATTTTTATGTATGTAGAATATTAGTAGTATCTTAATTTTGATTTGTCAAACCAGCAAATAAATATTAAATTAAATGAAAAACTGGTATTTACATATTTATATAAAGTTATAAAATGCTTAATCTGGAAAATTATGTAAATAAATAAACAGTAACAGGTAATTTAATAAATATTTATTTGTCTTTAGGCTTTTATTAATTGTTTTGTTTTGATTTTTGAAATGAAAGTAATTAAAAGTATCTGATTCTTTGGTTTATCCTGTGTGTGTGTGTGTGTGTGTGTGTGTGTGTGTTGTACACACACTCATGTTCACATGGTTCCATATTTCATTTAGAAACGTTGAGAATGAATGTGTTGCATTGAAGGTTTTTATTTCGTTTTATATATTTTTTATTCATATTTTTAATAAAAATGGATGACTTCTCAGTAAATCATAATTAATCAAATATCATAAAAAAATATTTAGCATGGTTTTATTAGCATGTATTTTTATACGTCAAATATTGAACATAAATTTAAAAGAATATAAATAATGTGTATTTTAATATTTTTTATATTCACTAGCCCAGGACCTCAGAGTTCCTTTGTACTCGGCACAAAACAACTACGAATAAAGGCCTTGAATGCAAGGTTGTTTGTTTTACTTTTTAATCATGATTTTTAAATAAAAACAAAACAAAACTTAGGATCTTTACCTTTCTAAACAAATAAACTGTGTAGTTCTGTGTAGGTCAAAAGACTGTGTTGCTCCTAAGTCCAGTGGCTTCTCACTGTTTTGCAGGGTTCTATCTCTTTTATACCAAATCTAACAGCCAATCAAATTACGTTATACTAGAACTCTTGAAATGGCTTCAACATATCATATAAATAATATAATAAAATTATCACATCAAGGCTGATAGATCTATCCGAAGGTTTGTTTTTTTTTGACCCTTTTTGTTATATTTATTTTAATAAACAGACAAATTTTTAGTAAATCATTAATAATCAAATAATTAATATTTTTTTTATAAATTAATTTATTTTAATATCATTTTATCTATCTATCTATCTATCTATCTATCTATCTATCTATCTATCTATCTATCTATCTATCTATCTATCTATCAACTGTACATCGGCAATTTTTGTATTCGTAAAATGCTACCATCTAGTGTTCTAGTTTTGATATGAGACATTGTAACTTGTCTTCGAGCGGTACTTTTGGCATATTTGCTCTGTTTCCACAATGACGGTTTTTACTTGTCGGACCTGCGCTTCGTGGAAGATTTCAGTTTTGATTTGATACTTAGTGCGTCATTGAAAAGAAATATTTAGTGTTTATTTTTCTGGTGATTTATTTTTTAAATATTGTATGTAACTAAAAAAAGTACATCGTGAATGAATTTGTGTTGCGTTAAAAGTTGATTTATACAGATTCAACCACCACAGTAAATTTTGACATTTGTAAGTGTATTTCAAAAGGTTTTATACATTAAATTAATAAAATAATATATATATTTTTGTTCATGAATACATAATTTATTTTAATTAAATAAAATGTGCTGCTGCACATCAATGCTACTTTAATGTCTTATTGTACCACTAGATGGTAGCATTTTATTATTACAAAAATCACAGATGTTCAGATGTTTATTTTATTTAAAATTTCAAAAAAATTACAAAAGTACAGTCTCAGAGGTGAGACTTCTGGTATCCGTACTTTACATAAAATATTTATGTAATATGTATGTAAAGTACGGATACCAGAAACATCTACTTTTTTTTATAAACAATTAGTTGTTTATTAATTTGTCAAATAATGAACCAGTTCATGTTGGCAATGGTAACAATTTTACTCAAGTCAATTTTATTTTTTTCTCAAATAATCTTTATGAAACTGGTTAAGTCTAATTTTCCTTAATTCTCTCTTTACTGTTCTCCTTATGTTTTGCTTTACTAGCATGGAATATAAATCAACAGCAAGCCAAACTCTGTTCAAGAGCCAGGATACGAGCACCTTGCTCCTTTATTAGTCTCATGTGCGGTTTACACAAACAAACTCAACGGCCATTGAACTGAGTAAAACTGTAAACGAAAGGAAAGAAATATATAGAAAATCAATAAATAAATTCATATAATAAACATCAGTTTAACAAGCAAAACGTATACAGTCACTAACTCAGAAGAAAGTTAGAAACATTCTTAATGCAGCAATGTGATGCTAATCTGCAGTAACAAAAACATATTTGGTCCTATCACATTAAACTAAACAGATTCATTATTAAAATAAACTTACAGAGAATGCTTTCGATAGGATTTAAAAGAAGGATCAATTAAACATTGTCATTGATTTGCTAGATGACATGTTAGTGGAAGATTGTGTGCAGAGTTTGACTCAGTCTGTCTGTATCACACTGTCAACTAATTCTCATTCTATTATTTGTCTTCACTGTGTTTATCATCTCTGACATTTTGACCTCAGCTAGTCAGGTCTGTGTCTCTCCACCAAACCAGTGTTTGTGCTACAACTGTGAGCCAAATCAAGTGTGTGATTTCAACAATGATTCCAGATCTACGTAGTGGAATTAAGTGTTTCCAGAGACACGGGGCATTTGGAAGAGTTCCATCAGCTGTGGAAGCAAAGTGTTTCTGTGGAGTTGAAGGCTGATTATGTACACAGCATTTATATAGACTGTACCACAGCACATCCACCCTCATTTCTGCAGTTGTTGTCAGGTTTGTGAATTCATTTGGGTTAAAACACAGCTGTAGCAAAGGAACACGACTAGCAATTTACATTCTTTCCCATCCAAGTGAACTGTGGCAAGTTTTCATCATGTCCTTTCTGTGAGCTACTAATAAAACACAATGGATTACTTCATGCTCGGGAATCGATCCTAGCAAATCCATCACTGCTTCATGCCTGGGAATCTGTTTATTTAAAAAGGCGAGACGGATTCATTCTGTAATCGCTCTTCGCTGCTCAACTGAGAGACAAGGACGAGGAAATGCCAGTAGAGTAATGCCAGTAGAGGTACTATAATAGCTTGGCGTAAACAGCAATTCTGGCTATAAAGCAAATAGAAGACACTTATTTTAGACTCTTATTCAAGCAAAGTTAGATGTCTGAAATAAGTTTCTTCAATAGCCTCGATTCTGATTGACCCTAAATAATCAGTTACAGTAGATCATCTTTAGTCCAAAACTCAACATACTGAAGCAAATGTATGGTGTTAAAAAGGTAGAGATCAGAAGACGAGAGACACTCATGCATATGTGTGTGTGTCAAGAAGGTTTGTACCAGTCTGTAGCAACAATGAGATTGATGTGAAATGAACAGCTGCAACAGGCAGTGAGAATGGCACATGGCGGGGTGATGGGGGAAAAGCATATATATATATATATGTCAGGGAACAGACTGCCACGCCGTCCCCCGACACTCTGCACGCTCATAGTCTATCCCCATCATACTAGGTTCCAGCACCTGGCACTCATTAACCACTCAGCCCTATATAAGCCCCTGCCTTTCTCACAGTCAGGGTCCAATCTACTTTCTCATTAAGGAGAACACACCAGGACTTCTCAAATGGATTTCTTCCTACCCATAAGAACTTTAGCGATCTCAGACCTTCCAAGACCGTGTGTACTAAACCTTTCCTAAGGTTTCCTCACATCATAGTGATTGTTAGTAACTACTGCTTGATACGGTTGTAAGTGAGTTTGCTTAGTGCCGTCATTTAAACCCTCATTCTGTTACTTCGGTTTCCGATTCAGTCTCTCCAGACCCTGAAAATATATACAGGGAGTGCAGAATTATTAGGCAAATGAGTATTTTGACCACATCATCCTCGTTATGCATGTTGTCTTACTCCAAGCTGTATAGGCTGGAAAGCCTACTACCAATTAAGCATATTAGGTGATGTGCATCTCTGTAATGAGAAGGGGTGTGGTCTAATGACATCAACACCCTATATCAGGTGTGCATAATTATTAGGCAACTTCCTTTCCTTTGGCAAAATGGGTCAAAAGAAGGACTTGACAGGCTCAGAAAAGTTAAAAATAGTGAGATATATTGCAGAGGGATGCAGCAGTCTCAAAATAGCCAAGCTTCTGAAGCGTGATCATCGAACAATCAAGCGTTTCATGCAAAATAGTCAACAGGGTCGCAAGAAGCGTGTGGAAAAACCAAGGCGCAAAATAACTGCCCGTGAACTGAGAAAAGTCAAGCGTGCAGCTGCCAAGATGCCACTTGCCACCAGTTTGGCCATATTTCAGAGCTGCAACATCACTGGAGTGCCCAAAAGCACAAGGTGTGCAATACTCAGAGACATGGCCAAGGTAAGAAAGGCAGAAAGTCGACCACCACTGAACAAGACACACAAGCTGAAACGTCAAGACTGGGCCAAGAAATATCTCAAGACTGATTTTTCTAAGGGTTTATGGACTGATGAAATGAGAGTGAGTCTTGATGGGCCAGATGGATGGGCCCGTGGCTGGATTGGTAAAGGGCAGAGAGCTCCAGTCCGACTCAGACACCAGCAAGGTGGAGGTGGAGTACTGGTTTGGGCTGGTATCATCAAAGATGAGCTTGTGGGGCCTTTTCGGGTTGAGGATGGAGTCAAGCTGAACTCCCAGTCCTACTGCCAGTTTCTGGAAGACACCTTCTTCAAGCAGTGGTACAGGAAGAAGTCTGCATCCTTCAAGAAAAACATGATTTTCATGCAGGACAATGCTCCATCACACACGTCCAAGTACTCCACAGCGTGGCTGGCAAGAAAGGGTATAAAAGAAGAAAATCTAATGATATGGCCTCCTTGTTCACCTGATCTGAACCCCATTGAGAACCTGTGGTCCATCATCAAATGTGCGATTTACAAGGAGGGAAAACAGTACACCTCTCTGAACAGTGTCTGGGAGGCTGTGGTTGCTGCTGCACGCAATGTTGATGGTGAACAGATCAAAACACCGACAGAATCCATGGATGGCAGGCTTTTGAGTGTCCTTGCAAAGAAAGGTGGCTATATTGGTCACTGATTTGTTTTTGTTTGGTTTTTGAATGTCAGAAATGTATATTTGTGAATGTTGAGATGTTATATTGGTTTCACTGGTAAAAATAAATAATTGAAATGGGTATAAATTTGTTTTTTGTTAAGTTGCCTAATAATTATGCACAGTAATAGTCACCTGCACACACAGATATCCCCCTAAAATAGCTAAAACTAAAAACTACTTCCAAAAATATTCAGCTTTGATATTAATGAGTTTTTTGTGTTCATTGAGAACATGGTTGTTGTTCAAATTAAATCCTCAAATAAAATTAATCCTCAAAAATACAACTTGCCTAATAATTCTGCACTCCCTGTATAAAGACAGTTGTGTGCCATTACATATCATGTCCAGTCGATTGAATTTGCCGCAGGCAGACTCGGTTTCAAAAATGATCCAGAGAAAGGGGATACACCAGAGCTATATTTCATGTCACAGTAAAAGGTCACAAAAGTTATAAAACTGTATCACAAATCTAGAGTATGCTTTGGCGCTATGAGTCATGGTGTGTAGACTGACCTGGGAAGAGTCCTGCCATGCCTCCTTCCCTGAGAGCAACCTGATACCGAAATTGACTTGATTTACATCTACATTTACCCAGATATCATTATCCAGAGCGATTTACAGTGCATCCAGAAATTAGTCATTATTATGAAAACCTAATTGTTTTCTAAATTCTACAGACAATACCCCAAAAATGACAACGTGAAAGTTTGATTGATATTTTTTGCAAATTTACCAAATGTAAAAAATTAAATAAATTACATGAACATAAGTATTTACAGCCTTTGCCATGACACTCAAAATTGAGCTCAGGAGCATCCTGTTTCCACTTATCATCCTTGAGATGTTTCTACACCTCTCTATATAAGATCCCACAGTTAACAGTGTATATCAGAGCATAAACCAAGCCAAGAAGTCCAAGGAAGTGTCTCTAGACCTCTGATACAGGATTGTATCGAGGCACAAATCTGGGGAATGGTACAGAAAAGCATCTGCAGCATTAAAGGCCTCCATCAACCGTAAATGGAAGAAGTAACAACCAGGACTCCTCCTGGACTGGGCCCCCTGACCAAACTGGGCAATGTTGGAAAAGGGCCTTAGTCAGGGAGGTGACCAGAGAGGAGAACCTTCCAGATGAACAACAATCTTTGCAGCACTCAACCAATCAGTCCTGTATGGTAGATTTGCCAGACATAAGCCACTTCTCAGTAAAAGCCTGTCTAGTGTTTGCCAAAAGGCACCTGAAGGACTTTCAAACCCTGAGGAACAAAGACTGAACTTTTTGACCTGAATGCCAAGCATCAAGTCTAGAGGAAACCAGGCATCGCTCATCACCTGGCCAATACCATCCTACAGTGAAGCATGGTGGTGGCAGCATCATGCTGTGGGGATTTTTTTGAGCGGCAGGAACTGGGAGACTAGTCAGGATCAAGAAAAAGATGAATGCAGCAATGTACAAAAACATCCTTGATAAAAATCTGCTCCAGAGTGCTCTGGACCTCAGACTGGGGCGACCCTAGTCACACATCTAAGGTAACAAATAAGTGGCTACTGGACAACTCTGTGAATGAGATCTGAAAATGTCTGTGCACTGATGCTTCCCATCCAACCTGATGAAGCTTGAGAAAAACCTGACTAAGGTTACACTAGCTCAAAGTGCCTCTTTTTAGTCTATCTGTGTACATCATCCCCAAATGTTCCTTTTAAACATGATGTTTAAAATAATTTATGTTGATCGAGATCGAATGTCTGTGAAGAAAACATCTCTTAAGCACACACTACAACTCTTACAGGTATAGAAGACATTGTTTTTATTCTAAAAGCTGACCTTATGTGCATGAATGGTCACAGCATGTATATGTATGAGCAGGCCAGAGTGAAGAGGAAATGATTAACAGAAGCAGCTACATGTCTGTACCTCAAAACAGCAAGCACATCTACAACATAATACCAAGAACAGTTGAGCCGTTGAGCAATCAAGTCGCTCAGGGTCACTATGGGGTTGATGATGTGGGCGGGGCTAATCAAGCACTGCAGCAGCCAACAGTGTAAAATGTAAACTCAGTGTCTTTAAACACCACCCAATCTATGAATACAAATCTTAGCTTAAACCTATGGATTCTCCCAATATTGCGAGTCATAATGTTTATTCGTATAGAATCCATGTACTGTTTGTGTACATACTTATATTGCTAATGCTTTCTAAGATGTTTATATCATGTTTAATGCTGTTTGTGATCGATTTGATTATTTGTACAATTTGATAAAAGCTGCTACATGCAGCTGCATTGACTTTATATACCAGGCATAACATTATGAAAGGTAAAGTAAATAATACTGATTATCTCTTTTAGCATGGCACCTGGTAGTGAGTGGGATATTATTAGGCGGCGAGGGAATATTTTGTCCTCAAAGTTGACGTGTTAGAAGCAGGAAAAATGGGCAAGCGTAAGGTTTTAAGTGAGTCAGACAAGAGCCAAATTGTGACGTCTAGACGACTGGGTCAAAGCATCTCCAAAACTGCAGCTCTTGAGGGATGTTCCCGGTCTGCAGTGGTCAGTATCTATCAATAGTGGTCCAAGAAAGGCTGGTCCGTGTCCAGACGAGATACTGTTCCCAAATTACTGAAAAAGGTAATGCTGTTACTGATCAAAGGGTTGGGACTGTTTGGCACCAAAAGGGGGACCAACACAATATTAGGCAGGTGGGCATAATGTTATGCCTGATTGGTGTGTATATACAGAATAGATTTGAATTGGAATCTGATACGGTGAATTTTTCCGTAAAGAGATATTGCCTGTGTATGATTTCTACAGTGTTTGTCTGCTTTGTATTTGAAATTGAGTCTTTTTTTTCTTTTTGCAGTAATTTCAATCGAACAAAAAAAAAGTGACGTTCAAAGAGCAACCGTTTCTATTTGCTATAAATGAATACCTGAACGATCTTGTTGTTGTTTCATCGGTGATAAATATAGCTACTAAAGACAAAAGCGAACAATCAAAGAAACATAAAACTGATGTAGTAAATAACACTGATGTAGTAAATAACGCTGATGTAGTAAATAACGCTGATGTAGTAAATAACGCTGATGTAGTAAATAACACTAATGTAGTAAATAACACTAATGTAGTAAATAACACTGATGTAGTAAATAATGCTAAGGTTGTAAATAACACTGATGTAGTAAATAATGCTAAGGTAGTAAATAACACTAATGTAGTAAATAATGCTGAGGTAGTAAATAGGGCTGGGCAATTAATCGATTTTATCGATTAACTCGAATGTGTAGTTCACATCGATCTGTTTTAATAAAAATCGGGTTTCTCTTTAATGTCCGCCGACGCTCCCCTCTGGGCTTCCATAGTTTCAAACGAACTCAGCCCTCCCCCCATGCGTTTGCTATAGAGATACACAAACAACATGGCAGCGAGCAGAGAAGAGCTCGTTCCCAAGAAAGGCACAGTGTTATCTGTAATTTGAAATTGGTTCGGTTTTGCTGCGTCAGACGCTGCACACACCCCGCTGCAAAGTGTGTTGCAAGCAAAGGTAGCAGTACCACCAATTTACTGCAGCACCTCAAACAGAGACATGCTGTCGAGTGGGAGAGATGTGGGGCCCTACGAAATGAACAAGACAGTGGCAGCACAAGCCTGCGGTTAAGCAGCCGCATCTGGAAAATACAGTTAAGCAGCCGCACTTTGTTCAGTGTTGCGCGTCTAATTGCACACTTACAGTATGGGTGGTGGGAGCGGTCACAATACATGTGAAGACGCTTCAGAACGGCGTTTATTTTCACAATTTACAATGACAAGGCCGCCATTTTGTATTTTTGGCTTGTTGTTTCTGATTGCACTTTAACCCAAAGTGGGTTATAATCCCAAAAGGGTTAAAAACTTTATTTAATAAAGTTTAAACTTTTTTCGAATATTTTCTTTGTCAAATGCAGATTGATTTTAAGCAGGGGAAAAAATCGATTTAAATCGCAAATTGGATTTTTTTGTGAAAAAATCTGGGATTTTTTTTAGCCCATATCGCCCAGCCCTAGTAGTAAATGACGCTAATGTAGTAAGTAACACTAATGTAGTAAATAATGCTAATGTGCTAAATAATGCTAATGAAGTAAATAACACTAATGTAAATAACACTGATGTAGTAAATAACACTGATGATGCTAATCACTACATCAGTTTTAGTATTTATATAAAACAGATTATTACTCACTTCAGTGTCTGTAGTTTGTAACGTTTATCATCCTTCAGATCAGAGAGAAACTTCACTCCTGACTCTCTTACTTTATTCACAGACACATTCAATTCTCTCAGGTGTGAGGGGTTTGATCTCAGAGCTGAAGCGAGAGCAGCACAGCCTTCATCTGATACTCCACAATCATACAACCTGCAGATACACAATGACACACACTTCACTCTCTCAGTTTCTACACATTACACATCCTGTGTGTTCTTTCTACTAGAGAGAGAGATAGAAATTAAGAGAGAAAAAGATAGAGACTTTTTTGACTTTTACAAAACTTTATTTACACAAGTCACATATTGTGTCCTAAGATTTATTTGACTTAAAAAAATGTAAGAATAAATAAATAAATAAATATGTATTAAGATGATTTTATAATTGAGTAAAACATGAGTGGTCAGTTCAGTTCTGGTGTAAAGTTTAGTTCTCCTTCTGTAACAGAGCACAAAGCATTCTCCCAACACCACACATATTTAAACACATCCATGTCATTCATAAAGCTGTTAACATTTTTGTGACCTCACAGTCAGTGTTCTGTGTAATCTGTTTTTTCTGGCTCAGGTATATTACCATCTTTGCTTCGCCAGTTGGCACCTGAAACTATGTTTCCTAATGTATCCAAAAATAAAACACCTAAAAGTAAAATCAACATAAAAAAAATAACTAAAATGCGCCGTAAAAACAGTAACCGTGACTGCAACCTGGAGCAGTGAATAAAAGCATGAAAAACTGTTTCCCTCTGTGAACAAAAAGGACAGTCATGTGTAATATCAGGGTTTAAAAAAGAAATAAAAGAGTTCACAAAGATAATACCATGTAACATCCTCCACTGAAGATCGGCAACTCTTTTTGGTAACTGCGGTTTGTACAGTGTCTCCACTCTGGTTTAATATCAGCATTAAAACCCTGAACACTTCTCCATGAGGTGTCTACCCATTCAGCTTTTTCTTATTCAACACCTTAACACAGGCTCTGTAGAGCAGCTTCCCCATCACTGACCCAAAGTCCATCTCCCCTTCACCCCTACACTCCAGGAGGAGGCCCTCACACCTGTCGAGGCCAGGAGCAATGTTCAGCTGGGGAAAGGGTTCATCCCCTGCAGGACCAGCCTCTCTGTGTTGATAGTTCATCAGCTGAACACGCTCCTCTGATGTTAGTGCAGATATCCAGCGGCGTTGGAGCTGATTGACAACACACAGGGACCTCAGTCAAATACGTGCTGCCAGGTCCTCTGCCGTTGACAAGTCTGACCCCGCGATGTTCACAAGCTCCCGGAGCGTCACAATGCATGTAAAGTAATGCGACTGACACACTGCTTTAGTAACGAGACATGCTCGGTTCTTTACTGGGTACTGCATGTAGAAGGAGTCATATCATTAATTACGGAGGCCGGAGCGCCACTTAAAGAAACATCAAATCATTTGCTAAAATTAAGCCTCAGATTATAGCTTGTTGCTCTCTGAATTACTTTGAGAGTCTCATCATGTTCCTTTACTGAGAGTGCAGCGATAAGAATGTCGTCCATGACACTTATTGCTCCGCTGATGCCCTCAAGCATCTCATGCATAATACGCTGAAAGATTTCTGGTGCCATTTTAGGCCAAAAGGTAACCTAAGCAACCTAAATCTACCAATGGTCGTGTTAAAGGTTGTCAATAATGATGCTTCATCTAGTTCTATTTGCAGGAAACCAGATTTTTGCTTCCAAGATCGAGAAGACTTTAGCACCAGGCATTGCGGAGACTTCCTCTTCGATGATTCGCATTGGGTAATGTTCCCTCTTTATGACCTTATTCAAGTCGCTTGGGTCAATGCAGATCCTCTGATTTCACCATTAACCTCACTCACTCAGACTTTTGTGTTGTATCCATCTTTAACCATCTAATGTAGTTTCTCTATTATTTTCTTTTTTAGTGCAGCTGGTTGACTGCGGACAAGATGGACTACACCTTTTGCATCAGGATGAATTTTATTTGTGTATTTGCCTGGTAAAGTTCCAGCAGTGCTAGTCAGCTCTGGGTAATAGTCTAGTCCAGCTGGCATATTTTGTTCTATTGTCATGTGACTGTAATGTGTCTTATTTTCTTTGTTAGTAGACTGCAATGCATCAAGTCGCATAACTAAGCCTAAGGCTTCTGCTGTTGCACCGCTGAGCACATTTTCCTGAGAGATGTCCACAATCACAAATTCTGTTAATATCTCAGCATCCTTATATTTAGTCAGAGGGTCAACCGCAGCTATAGGCTTCTGCTTGTAGTAAGAGTAAGATTTCAGCACTCGATTAGAGCAATTAAAAGCCTCCTGTTTAAAATTTCTTCTACAGTGTAGGAAACAGGAATACAATTGCAATTAAAAAGCAAGGCAACACCACCACTAAGTAACATGTTATGGCTTAAAATCACCAACCCGTCCCACTCCTTCACCCAGTCATTACCATTACTGTTGTCGCTGTGGGTTTCCTGCAGCATAACAACATCAACACGTTTCTGTTTTATAAGCTCATAAAGCTTTGCTTTCTTTCCATATTTCCTTGCTCCATTTATATGAGGACTAGTAACTTCAATCCCATTCATTAAAAAATTAAATAAAAGTAAAACAAATAAATGTTAAAAGAACTAAAAATAAAACACCACAACCTATCAGTCTTCATCAGAGTTCTCCCTACTGACCTTCGATATCAGCATGTAACACTGAGAGAGATGATCTTACCTCAGTATCTCCAGTTTACAGTGAGTATTCTCCAGTACAGCAGAGAGACACTTCACTCCCGAGTCTCCTACTTTATTCCCAGACAGATCCAGATCTCTCAGGTGTGAGGGGTTTGATCTCAGAGCTGAAGCGAGAGCAGCACAGCCTTCATCTGATACTCCACAATCCAACAACCTGCAGATACACAATGACACACACTTCACTCTCTCAGTTTCTACACATTACACATCCTGTGTGTTTTGAAATGAGTGGTGTGGATGGATGGATGATAGCAGAAATATAAACAGTAGATTGTGTAAATGAGAGAATTCAGATAAATAAACTGAATATTAAAATGGTTTATTCAGTGACAAGAACAAGTCTGTTACTTTTATGCAGTTTGTGTGTGTTTGTGTTTGTGTTTGTGTGTGTGTGTGTGTGTGTGTGTGTGTGTGTGTGTGTGTGTGTGTGTGTGTTTGTGCACCCACGTGTACTGACGTGTTTGTGGGTTGTTTTTTCTTCATCTGTCTGAGAAGTTCAGGGATTTAGTTCTTACTCTTGCTGATTTAGCATGTGGTCTCCCCCCAGGAGAATAAAGTCCCTCTACTGGTGTTTTCTTCTCTAACGTTCTCTAATTTAGAGAAAAGCTTCACCCTCTCTGACTCTGTCTCTGAAATATTTACAAACTAAACATTGAAGTGGTTGATTTCAGCTCTCACTATGAGAGTCTACCTGATTCTACCTCATCCTGTGAGAAGATTTGTGCTTTAACATTAGGTGAGAACAGAAAGGCGACTCCAGCACTAACACAGCCACCACCTGATCTCCTTCTTCACTTCCTTTATTGGTCTTTTCACACTCTTGTCTAACTTTACCATTCAAATCACTGACCATTACAGTCATCACTGACGATTACACTCATCACTGACCATTACAATCACATCACTGACCATCACACTCACTGACCATCACACTCACTGACCATTACACTCATCACTGACCATTACACTCATCATCACACTCACGTCACTGACCATCAGACTCATCAATGACCATTACACTCATCACTGACCATCACACATCAGTGACTATAACATTCACATCACTGACCATCACACTCATCACTGACCATCACACTCATCACTGACCATCACACTCATCACTGACCATTACTCTCACAACACTGACCATCACACCCACATTACTGACCATTACTTTCATCACTGACCATCACATTCACATTACTGACCATTACACTTATCACTGACCATCACACTTACTGACCATCACACTCATCACTGACCATTACACTCACATCACTAACCATCACACTCACATCACTGACCATCACACTTACTGACCATTACACTAATCACTGACCATCACACTTACTGACCATTACACTAATCACTGACCATTTCACTCATCACCAGTGTTGGGGGTAACGCGTTACAAGTAACGTGCGTTACGTAATATCATTACTTTTTTGGAGTAATGAGTAAAGTAGCGCGTTACTTTATAAATGTACACATTAATATCTGAGTTACTTTAAAAAAAAAAGTAATGTGAGTTACTTTTCAATTAAATTATTCTGTATAAAAAAATCAATACTGAATTAATATGAACGTAGTTACGTAGAATCGCGCACTCATATGTGCGAGCCGCGGAAACAGAAGCTGGTCAGAAGCGGAGATGGCAGACCAGAGCATTACATTACTGCGATGGAAGTATTCTTATTATTTTGAAATAGTGGAGGAAAAGGAGAAAGAATAATGGTTAAGTGTAGATTATGTGTTGGTGAAAAGCTCTTGTCAACTGCAAAAAAAATAAAACATCTGCATGCAAAGCACAGCACTACAGATGTGTGTGTGTGTGCGTGTGTGTGTGTGTGTGTGTGTGTGTGTGTGTGTGTGTGTGTGTCTTCACGTGTGTGCGCGTGTGTGTGTGTGTGATGTTGCATATATGGAAATGGAGACAGAAATATAGAAAACTTTTGCCAACTTCCAACACTGCAGATCTATTGACTGCTCAGAATAAAAGTTTTCCGTGGGAGACACATGTACGATGCATCACAGTGGAGATAGAGAGCAAATTTACAGCTCATAGCGTTCAGAATGTTTCAAGCTGATGATGAAGCAGAGAATTATGTAGACGAGTATGAGGTCGTATTTACAGAATTGCACGAAGTTTTATGAGATGACAGCGAAAGGTATGTTCTCCCTCCACATCACCGGTGTGCAGCCCACACATGTCTTTTGCCCTAATATAACTTATTTCTTAATGGCAATTATCTATATTACACCTGTTACACCTGTAAGGCATGAAAGAGATACAAGTAACGCAAAAGTAACGCAAAAGTAATATAATGCGTTACTTTCCCTAAAAAGTAACTAAGTAACGTAATTAGTTGCTGTAGGTTCTTCAGCTCCAGACAGTATTTTCAGGTGTTAATCTACTATAAACACAGATTCAATGCTGCAGGTTTAACTTTTGAGCTGCAATAAAAGTCACAACAGCTCAATTCTATACACTGAGGGATTTTTGTAGCTTGTTAGATATTAGATCATCTTCTCTTTCTTCATTATTCTGCCTCGTCACATTCACATTTATATCAACACTTTTCTACATTTATTAGATATTAGAAACTAAAACAATACAAAAGTCAATAAAGTCATGCTTATACAAAAAGATAAAAATTAAATCAACACTCATTTAAACTAACAAACAAAATATAAAAAAAAACTGATGCTGAACATTGATGCTACTAGAGAATGTGTGTTACTGAGGAGCAGGTCATGTGACTCTCAGAGAGATGATCTTACCTCAGTTTCTCCAGTTTACAGTGAGGATTCTCCAGTACAGCAGAGAGAAACTTCACTCCTGTGTCTCCTACTTTATTCAGAGACAAATACAGATCTCTCAGGTGTGAGGGGTTTGATCTCAGAGCTGAAGCGAGAGCAGCACAGCCTTCATCTGATACTCCACAATTAAACAACCTGCAGATACACAATGACACACACTTCACTCTCTCAGGTTCTACACTATACAAATCCTGTGTGCTCTTTTCACTAGAAAGAGAGTGTGAGAGAGAGAGAGAGAGAGAGAGAGACAGACTTTTTTTTACTTTTACAAAACTATTTACAACAGTCACATATAATAAAATTCGGGTTGACTTAAGTCAAAGTTTAGTTCTCCTTCTTCAACAGAGCACAAAGCATTTTTTCCAACAGCACACATGTTTAAACAGGTATATTGCCATCTTCGCTTGACCGAGGATAAAATTCACCTGAACCTATGTTTCCTAATGTATTTAAAACCAAAAATAAAACACTGAATAGTAAAATCAACTTAAAAAAAAACTTAAAATGCTCCGTAAAAACACAAACAGTGACTGCAGCCTGGAGCAGTGAATAAAAGCATGAAAAACTGTTTCTCACTGTGAACAAAAAGGACAGTCAGGTGTAATATCAGTGTTTAAAACAGAAATAAAAGAGTTCACAGAAATAATAACATGTAACATCCTCCACTGGAGATCCGCAACTCTTTTTGGTAACAGTGGTTTGTACAGTGTCTCCACTCTGGTTTAATATCAGCATTAAAACTCAAAACACTTCTCCATGAGGTGTCTACCCATTCAGCTTTTTCTTATTCAAAACCTTAACACAGGCTCTGTAGAGCAGCATCCCCATCACTGACCCAAAGTCCATCTCCCCTTCACCCCTGCACTTCAGGAGGAGGCCCTCACACCCGTCGAGATCAGGAGCGATGTTCAGCTGGGAAAGGGCTCATACTCTCCAGGATCTGCCTCAGTGTGTTGATAGTCCATCAGCTTAACATGCTTCTCTGATTTTAGTGCAGATCTCCAACAGTATAGTGGTGATTGACAACATGCAGGGACCTCAGTCCCATATGCATTGCTAGGTCCTCTGCCCTCGACAAGTCTGATCCCGTGATGTTCACAAGCTCCCAGAGCACCACGATGCCTGAGAATATTAGAGTTTTGGACAGTGCAGGAATGGTCACACTGGACATGTCCAGCCGTCGCCGTACACCAGAGACTCCTTCAACAACCAGTGTAGTGTTCGACAGCCTTTGTTCTGCATTTTAAAAACGTTCCAGATTTTTTAAAGTCTACGGTAAAACATTGGTATTTCAGAAACGACCAGCATTTTTGTGTCTATTAATAACAACGCTCTATCCAGCCCCAGTTCTCCAACTGTGCGTAATAATCCACTGGCTGCTGCTCTCCATACTAAGTCTCTTGGTCCAGCGAGAAGTTTCTGGATGAACTGGAGGCGGAATGCTGCAGCTCTGCTGGACAGCTGGACCAGCCCATGCCCTACTTCCTCTTTTGGCAGATGAAGAACACACTAAGAAATCCAGTGTAGTTTTCCAAGAAGAAATCCACCAGCAGGGCCTGGATGTTCCCCAGCAGGGTTGGTGGAGGATCAACGCAGGCTAGCTTGTGCCAGAGGGAAGAGGTTGTTGATTACTAATGTTCACCCCTGTAGGACATCTTTGGGACCAACCTTTTCCACCTGTGCATTCTGCCTTTCGCATGCTTTTTTTGAACCTTCCCAGTTTTTATGTAAAAACTCATTGCTCCCAAGGTAGACACCCAAGTATTTATAACCGGCTCTTTTCCATGCTAAGCCTCCTGGCTGTGAAGGCTGCCCACCTCCCTACTCCCGAACTAAAATGGCTTCACTTTTGCCCCAGTTGACCTTGGCAGAAGATAAAATCTAAAAGTCCTTTAAAATGTCAGTTAAAAACATTCCATCATCTTGTGTGTTTATCATGACTACCAAGTCATCTGCGTAAGCTAACAAGCATATGGGGGCATTAGCATGTGGAATGTTAAACTAGAGAGATGAATCTTCAACTTGTTTAAAAGAGGTTAAATCGCCAGAGAGTACAACATACCTGAGAGGGAACAGCCCTGCCTGATCCCTTTGTACACTCTAAAAGGAGCACATAAACCACAGTTGACCTTCAGTACACTCTCAATTTCACTGTACAGCACCATGATCATGGCTATGAAACCAGGGTTGAACCCAAAGCTTTCCAGCACCTTTTACAAGTATTCATGCTCAACCCGGTCAAAAGCTTTTTCCTGGTCTAGGAAAATCAGACCAGTCTTTAAACCCGATGGCCTGGAGACATCCAAAATGTCACAAATTTGTTATATGTGGTCAAATCGACCTGCCATGCACACGGTACATCTGGTCATGGTAGATGATCTGCTCCATCACCTTCATCAGTCTCGATGCTAATGCTTTTGATAGCAGCTGACAGTCCCAGTTCTTCAGGTGGGTCAGGTCTCCCTTTTTGGCAGCAGGGTCAAAACGGCTCTCCTGCAGCTTGACGGGCGCTGACCACATTTCACATTCTCCCTTAGAACCACCAGCACGTCCTGCCCTATAACTCCCTAAAATGCCTTAAAGAACTTGACAGGGAGACCATCTATTCCTGGCACCTGTCCATTCTTCATGCCTTGGAGAGCCTCCTGAAGCTCAGACAGCTCCCTATCCAACTCTCTGGCCACTGATTCTGTTAGCTTAGGCGGGTCTTTAGGGTAGCTCTCTTCCACCTCCTGTGCCCCTGACCTCTCGCCGCTATACAGCTTCGAATAAAATCTGACTGTCTGCTGGCGAGTTTCAGAAGGCTCTTAAACGAGATCCCCTGATTCTGTTCGCACAGCGTGAAAGAATCTTTTATGTCCATTATTTTTCTCTAAACTGAAGAAGAACTTAGAAGGAGCACCCATCTCAGTGATGCTTTTAAAGCATGAGCAGACCAGCGCCCCCTGTACTGCAGTGTCCAACAGGTCGTTCATTTTGTTTTTTTTTTGTTTTTGAGGGCTTTAATATGCCCTCAATTTGCTACGGCCTGCAAACACTGGAGTTCCACTGTCTCTAAATTTTACAAATTTTACAAATCTGTCTCTTGTGACATTGAGAGAGTACTGTTGATAGAACATTTTTATTTGTGTCTTTTAAACATCTCACCACTGCTGTAGGTAGTTTAAAACATTCCATAAAAAAATAAAAGACTCTCTAAAATTAGCATCCTCTAAAAGTGCGGTGTTAAAATGCCAGTAGCTGCTCTTAGGTTTAATATTCTTTTTACTGATGGTACACTGAACCATACAGTGATCAGAGATGCCTACTGGAAAAGATCATCTTCTCTTTCTTTATTATTCTGCCTCGTCACATTTATATAAACACTTTTGTACATTTATTAAATATTATGAACTAAAACAATACAAAAGTCAATAAACAGTCATGATTATAAAAAGATAAAAAATAAAATCAACACTAATTTAAACTAACAAACAAAACTAAAATAAAATAAAACTATAAAGTTCCTCCTCAGAAAATTGATGCTGAACCTAAAAGCTCTGCTTCAGTCTCACTATTAGAGAATGTGTGTTACTGAGGAGCAGGTCATGTGACTCTCAGAGAGATGATCTTACCTCAGTATCTCCAGTTTACAGTGAGGATTCTCCAGTACAGCAGAGAGACACTTCACTCCTGAGTCTCCCACTTTATTTCTAGACAGATTTAGTTCTCTCAGGTATGAGGGGTTTGATCTCAGAGCTGAAGCGAGAGCAGCACAGCCTTCATCTGATACTCTACAATAAAACAACCTGCAGATAATAATAATAATAATAATGCATTTTATTTCATGGCGCCTTTCAAAACACCCAAGGTCACCTTACAGACAATATACATGTCATTGCATAAAACAGGACACACAACAGAAAAGCATATGCATATAAGATTCATTTAAATCTCAATAAAACATTTTATAAAAAGGCCTGTATAAAAAGATATGTTTTAAGACGCTTTTTAAAGGTCAACATGCACTCGCTATTGCGAACATCAAGGGGAAGAGAGTTCCATAGTCGGGGGGCAGCATAATTAAAAGATCTGGCACCCATGGTAGTCAGTCGAATCCGGGGTGCCACAAGAGAAATTGAAGATGAAGATCTAAGTGCGCGTGAAGGAGTGTAGACATGAAGAAGTTGAGTAAGGTATTGTGGTGCAAGATTATAAAGTGACTAATTCTACTCTATACTTTACTGGAAGCCAGTGTAACTGCTGAAGAACCGGAGAGATGTGAGCCGTATAAGGTGTTCTAGAGAGAACACGGGCTGTGGAGTTCTGAACCGTCTGAAGTTTATTTAGCAATTTGGAAGGAATACCTGTGAGAAGTGCATTGCAGTAGTCTATACGTGAAGTGACTAGTGCGTGAATAAGTACAGCAGTATTATTATTTGAAAGAAAGGGACGAAGACGGTTAATATTCCGCAAATGGAAGTATGCAGTCCGCGGGATATTATTAATTTGTGCTTCAAAAGATAGTGTACTATCCATGATGACACCCAAGCTTTTAACCTGAGAGGAAGGACAGATTGTGGTATTATCAATGGTGAGAGAGAAACAGTTAGGTTTAGCCATAACAGATTTAGTGCCAACCAGCAAAGCCTCAGTTTTGTTGCCATTTACCTTCAAGAAGTTCGCTGAAAGACAGTCTTTAATTTCAGATAGACAGCTTGTTAAGGATGGTGGAGGAAAAGAATCGGTGGGTTTGGCAGACAGGTAGAGTTGGGTGTCATCCGCATAGCAGTGAAAATTAACACCATATTTCCTTAAAATGTAACCAAGAGGGAGCATATATATAATAAAAAGAAGCGGGCCCAAAACAGAGCCCTGGGGTACACCAGTGGTGATTGTTGATAATCTTGAACTAAAACCTTTTAATTGAATACGCTGACTGCGTCCAGATAAATATGACATAAACCAAGACAGAGCAGATCCACAATGACACACACACTTCACTCTCTCAGTTTCTACACATTACACATCCTGTGTGTTCTTTCCACTAGAAAGAGAGAGAGAGGGAGAGGGGAGAGAGCGTGAGGTAGGGAGAAGGAAGGGAGAGAGATGGAGGGAGAGAATGAGGGAGGGAGGGAGGGATGAAGGAGAGACTTGACTGTTAGGTCTCTTTGTTGCTAAAATGTAAAAAAGATTTAGAAAAGTTGGAACATTTGATTGAATTGAAACTTTGAAAGCCGTCATGATCAACATCACAAATACATTCATTTATCCCCATTTGCACTGAAAAGTTTCCATGTTCCTGAACATCTGCTGATATACGAACTGGATTTTTACTTGTGTTTGTATTAAACCCCTAAAAACAGCATCAATTCAGTTCATTCTTTTTCATTTCACTTCCTTTTCTACACAATTATATGATCATTTCACTTCCCCAAATAAAAAGTTCAGTAGTAGCTGAGTATCTTTCCTGCTCTTTGTATATTTGGGGCCATAAACAAAGCGTTTACATTTCCATGTGTGGCATCAAGCAGACGCCCGTGTCCAGAGCGACGTCCACAAGTGCTTTAAGCCTCAATACACTTCACATGCACTTTCCCGATCTCCCACCACTGACTCATAAATTCAACACATTCAAACCTCTTCTTCTCTTTTTTTCCATTCTTTCCCAAAGTGTTTGATGTTTTCACACAATGTTTTTTCCTGTAAAGTTTATGACTGAAATGCCAGTAGGAACTTCTGTGTTCTTGTTATTAGTGTGCACTCGACTGGGATTAGTTTATGGACTGAAAGTGGTGTAGGGAGAAGATCAGAGTGTGTGACCATGTTCCTCATGGTGTGTGTGATATGTAGAACATGTCTAAATGTGCTGCAGAAACCCTGCCTGTGTGGAACTTTACCCACATGTACTGACGTGCTCGTGGGTTGTTTTCTCTCCATCTGTCTGAGAAGTTCAGGGATTTAGTTCTTACTCTTGCAGATTTAGCATGTGGTCTCCCCCAGGAGAATAAAGTCCCTCTACTGGTGTTTTCTTCTCCAACTTAGAGAAAAGCTTCACCCTCTCTGACCCTGTCTCTGAAATATTTACAAACTAAACAATGAAGAGGTAGATTTCAGCTCTCACTATGAGAGTCTACCTGCTTCTACCTCATCCTGGGAGAAGATTTGTGCTGTAACATTAAGTGAGAACAGAAAGGGGACTTCAGCACTAATATTAGATCCATGACTCAAGATTTTTCCTTCTTTCCACCACAAGCCCCAATCCACCTCATTGTCCTCGTCACTATGTGTCTCCTGCAGAAAGATTATACTCAGTGTCTTTAAGCCTTTACTTTCTGAGGTATTTCTCTTTTTTTATGTCCTTTATCTCATTTACGCTCAGGGATCCCACCTGCAGAATCTCCATGAGAAAGAGAGAGAGATAATAGAGCTGATGGAGAGGAAAACAGGAGAGGAAACATGATGACTATGTAGATTTTGACTTGTTAGTCTCTTTTCCAGGTTGTTTACCGTGTCCGATTGCTGTTGAAGACACAAACTTTTTCTTTTCCTTAAATATCTTGAAAGCATCAGAGATGAGGAACAGTGGTCAGACACGTCTGAAAATCATTTTCAGACGGGTCTGACCACTGTTACTCATCTCTGATGCTTTCAAGAGAACGCTGAGATAAATACAGTGGAACCTGGTTATGTCGAGGGCCTAGGGGGACGTCAAAAAGCGTTGAGATAACCGATGATCAAGACAAACGAAAACCAACATGGTGGCAATATATTAACGTGCTTGAAATTTCTTTATGTACATGATGTGCGTTTATAAATAAGAATGTACATGCACGTGTTTTGGGAGTTTTTTTTTACACAACAGCGTTGCCACGATTTGTTTGATGAAGGCATGCTATAAAAATGCAAATACATACGTTTGTTAACTTTCAGGAAACCACCTGGCACGCCATCTTCTGCGGCTGTCAAACCTCCACTTTCTCTGAAACTCTCAGCTTCAATCGCGCACACCTGGGACTCGTTTAGCATCATCACCAGCTCCTATTTAAACCCCTCACTTCCACACTCTCACCGTCCGTTATTTTTGGTATATGTTGGTTCATGGCGGTCGTTGTTATCGCTCATGCGTATCCCAGTACGTGCCTTCCCACTCGGACTCTGCACTCTCTCAAAGGCTGTGCTTTTCTTCCCAAAGCGCATCCTGGATTCCTGCCGTTGTTAATTCTATGCTTTTGCTGCTCATCCCACGTTCTTCCATGTGCTGTTCAATGCCGCGCTTCTACCAAGCTCACCCGTTGATTATATATACAGACTGCCTCTTTTCAGTTTAGGACTTGGTGGGCCGCGCTCCCAGAGCGCCCAAAATCACAAAAAACGTGCGGTGTGTAGTTTGTTTTTACAAAAAGCTAACCAGTGTCAACATTAAATTCTCGAGTCATTTCACTCTGACACACAGCTCTGAAAAGTATCCTACACCTGTAGCATCTGTAAGGCTTGATTTTTTCCGCCACTTCCGCGAGTTCTACTGCGGCTGCACAGTGCCAATCGAGATAACCGACGTTCAGTGGCAAATTTGCCTCCCCTTGTGATCGAGATATTAGGGTTCAGCCATCACACTCACATCACAGACCATCACACTCACATCATCAACCGTCACACTCATTACTGACATTACACTCACAACACTGACCATCACACTCATCAGTGACCATCACACTCATTAGAGACCTTCACCCTTACATCACTGACCATCACACTCATCACTGACCATTACACATATCACTGTCCGTTACACTTACATCACTGTCCGTCACACTTACATCATTGACCATTACACTTATCACTGACCATTACACTCATCACTGTGCATCACACTCATCACTGTGCATCACACTCATCAGAGACCATTGCACTCATCACTGACCAACACACTCAAATAACTGTCCGTTGCACTCGCATCACTGACTGTCACACTCACATCACCGACCATCGTACTCATCACTGAACATTACACTCACATCACTGACCATCACACTCACATAAATGGCCATTTCACTGACCAGTGTACTCATAACTGACCATCACACTCATCACTGGCCATCACACTCACACCACTGACCGTCACACTCATCAATGACCATCACACTCATATCACTTACCATCACACTCGCACGACTGGCCATAACACTGACCGTTACACTCAGCACTCAGTCACACTCATCACTGACTATCAAACTCACATCAGTGACTATTACATTCATCAGTGACCATCACACATCACTGACCATGACACATTCACATCACTGACCATTACAGACATCACTGACCATCGCACTCATCACTGACCATAACTCACATCAGAGACAATTACACTCACATCATTGACCATCACACTCAACACTGACCATTACACTCATTACTGAACATTACACTCACATCATTGACCATAATACTCACATCACTGTCCATCACACTCAACACTGACCATAACACACATCACTGACCATCACACTTACATCATTGACCATTACACTCATTACTGAACATTACACTTACATCATTGACCATTACACTCATTACTGAACATTACACTTACATCATTGACCATCATACTCACATCACTGACCATCACACATCATTGACCATTACTCTCATTACTGAACATTACACTTACATCATTGACCATCATACTAACATCACTGACCATTAACCTCTGATCACTGACCATTACACTCACATCATTGACCATCACAATCACAATACTAACCATAACACTCACATTACTGGCGATTACACTCACTTAACTGACCATCATATTTACATCAGAGACCATCACACTCACATCACTGAAAATCACTTTCACACCACTGACCATCACACACACACATCACTGAACATCACGCTTACATCAATGGCCATTACACTCATTACTGAACATTACACTCACATCATTGAGCAGGGTTGGCCAACCAGTCAGAGACCGAGAGCCACATTTTTTACTGTGTTACCGCAAAGAGCCACATCATACACATGGGCAACACATGAACATCACCCATCCCTTCCTCTAACACACACACACACACACACACACACACCTCTGCTCAGCCAGATTTATTGTAAATGTCACACACCAACATAATGACAGAAATTGACTCCTACAGTTCTAAGACCCCAGGACAGTCATTTTCAACAATGCACTGCCTCACACACACAAACTCTGTTTAACCACGTCTACACACAAAAATATAATAATTTACAATAGCGTTTTTCTTTTACTATGCATGCTACTTAGTGGGACTTTTGGCATTTGCTCTTGCCTTAAACAATCCTCTTCAAATCTGCTTCGTATTTCGTTGTTGCCACTAGAAGCAATTCTTTCACATGGGTGTCAGTCAGAACAGATCAATGCTTTGATTTCACATGTTTCAGGATAGAAAACACAGACTTTGTTTGTGTTTTTTGTATGTGTGTGTTCACTTCGCTTGAGTTCAATACGGTATTTTCGTCAAATGCGCATGTGCGTGAGATGAATATACCGCGGGGGGGGGAATACATTTTTACAAGGGGCCACATGAGAAACCTAAATTGTGTCAGAGGGCCACACCAACGATAATATTTTAGGGATGCACCGAAATTAAAATTCAATTCAAAAATCAATGAAATCCATAATTTTTTGTTTATTGCCTTTTGCCTTGGCACCATCACTGGAAAACTTTCCTGCCTTTTTAAAAACATCCTCTACTGACGGAGTGCGCATGCTCGGATTGACTTTAATTTTCTGCGCCGCGTTCTTCTCATATTTAGAATGGCAATCGGGATGTTTGGATTTCAGGTGATAAATTAAACCCAACTTGGAGAAACTCTTGGAAAAAACACCCCCTCTTGAAATTTCAGCATTGCATGTTTAGCAAATCGCTCTCGGCACAGCGCAGACATGTTGCTCTTATCCAGATAACCGTGTGCTGCTGCGCTTTTTTATTGCGTCATTACAATTGTGTTTCGTCTGATATACCTTAAAGTTTCCCAGTAGGGGCAAGCTCATTCAAGTCTTAAAATACAGTATTGAACTCAAGCGAAGCGAACACGCACATTAAAAAAAAAAAAAACACAAACTTCGATATGAACGTAAGATCCGCATGAAACCAGCCAAAGAGCCGCATGTGGCTCGCGACCCGCGGGTTGGCCACCCCTGACTTAGGTTTAGCTGAACACTCGTATCCCATTGCAACACTCCAGCAGAGATACCAACATCTAAAGGACATTTCTTTACAGCCCATAGATAAAGTGCAACCCCTCCTTTTGATAGGAGCAGACCATCCCCACCTTATAACACCCGTTGAGCCGGTACCCCTAGGGCCCCCTGGAGGTCCAGCAGCTATTACAACTAGATTAGGCTGGACACTTCAAGGTCCAATGCGCTTTCTGCAGCAGCAGATACAGCCTCAACAATGCTTACATATCTCTATCACTCCCCAAATGAAAGAACTTTCCCGAAACGTAGAGAGACTCTGGCAAAGCCATACTATTCCACATAGGAAAGAAAAATTAGTCACGCGATCAAAGCAGGATCAGGTGGCAATAGATTTATTACAAACTAGAACAACTAGAGTAATGGTAGATGGAGTGAAGCGTTATGCAACTCCCCTTTTAAGGAAAGCTAATATGCCGCAACTCTGTACAACTAAGGACTCCGTTACGCCCAAGTTAAGAAGTATAGAGCGACGGTTGGCAAAAGATCCTGAAAAGGCAGTAGCATATAACGAAGAGATTACAACATAATGGGAAGAATAGAGTAGTGTTCAACTGTTCTTTCGAACACGTAGGCCAGAATCTGAATAATTACCTCCTTGCTGGACCTACACTTAGCCCTTCCCTCTTAGGAGTGCTGTTGCGCTTTAGGGAACATTCTGTAGCAATAAGTGGAGATATTAAGGGTATGTTTCATCAGGTCCGCCTACTGCCTGAAGATAAATCACTCCTTCGCTTTGTATGGCGTGACCTTCAAACCAATAACCTTCCCAGTATTTATGAGTGGCAAGTACTAACTTTTGGCACAACTTGTAGCCCGTTGTGCCATCTATGCTTTGCAACGCCATGTTCTCGATAACACTCAACGATATTCTTAGATCGACAGTAGAAAGGAATTTTTATGTAGACAATTGTCTTAAAAGCTTAATGACCGCAGATGATGCCAAGCAAGTAGTGGATGGGTTATGTGGCCTTCTTGCTAATGGTGGGTTTGAGATTAGACAGTGGGCCTGTAATATCCCAAGAGTCGTTAATTATCTCCCCAAAGAGGCCCATTCAGATAGCATTGAGCTTTGGTTATCACATGACAAGACCGATCCCCATGAATCCACTCTTGGACTGAGATGGAATTATAAATTAGATATACTCGATTACAAACACCGCCCAACACCCAAGACCACACCCACTAGGCGGCACATCTATAGGATAGTAGCAAAACATTATGACCCCTTGGCATTCATCCTTCCATTCACCACCCGTGCCAAAATTCTAATTCAGGAGTTGTGGAACACACAGGTGGGTTGTGATGATCCTATGTTGCCCACAGATTTGGTGAAAGCCTGGTGTGAATGGGAAAATAAACTACCCATTCTTTCTCAGGTCACACTTCCCCAATATTATGTTACACCAGATATGGATAGGCCCAATACCACAAAACAAATTAATATCTTCTGTGATGCTTCAGAGCAAGCATACAGTGCCGTAGCATACTTAAGAACTGAAAATCAAGAAGGTAGAATACAGCTTGCTTTCCTGATTGGCAGATCCAAAATGTAAACAAACCATTACTAGACTAGAGCTATGTGCAGCCCTTATTGGTGCCCAACTATCGAAGCTGCTCGAAAATGAACTCACTCGTAAGATCAGCCGAGTGAACTTATGGTCAGATTCAACTATAGTTCTTTCATGGCTAAGATCTGAATCTTGCAGTTTTAAAGTCTTTGTAGGCACTAGAATAGCAGAAATCCAAGACCTAACTGAGTCACATAATTGGCGATATATAGATACAGCCAGAAACCCAGCCGATGATTTAACAAAGGGAAGTAGATTAGTAGAGCTTGTTACACCTAACAGGTGGAGTTTAGGTCCACCCTGGAGGCAGCGGTGGAATAGGAGATCCGATCTCTTAAAAATGCCCTCTGTACAGTAGTAGGTGCACAAACAGTAACAGAAGAAGTTCTTCAAACTTACTTAAGTACTTATCGAAATAGAAGGAATCCTTAATAGCAAACCTTTAAGTTATGTCTCCTCCAATGTAGCAGATTTAGACCGAATCACCCCAAATCTTCTGCTCATGGGGCGGCTAGACAGCTCTTTACCTCAAGTGATATACCCTGCCGATGAATTCATAGGACGACGTAGATGGAGACAAAGTCAAGTTCTCACTGATCACTTTTGGTCAAGCTTCGTGAGACACAACTTAGCCAATCTCCAGCTACGCCACAAATGGTATGCAGAGACTAAAACTCTTACAGTCGGGTCTGTCGTCATGATTGTTGATCCCCAGTTACCACGAGCCCTTTGGTTGATCGGGAAAGTGTCAAAGACATTCCCTGGAGCAGATGGACAAGTTAGGTCTGCAGAGGTCAACGTTAAAGGTCGATTATACACACGGCCAGTTACCCGACTCATTAATCTACCAGAGATAGCAGTTGAAGATGAAACCAAGATCAAATCGAAAGACTTTTAGCTAAGATTCAGAAGCAAATATGCTAGGCATATTTGGGGGCGGCAGTGTTAGAAAGGATTCCTATTTAGTTGTAATTCCATGCTTCACCACTAGATATACAGATATACAGTTTACCAAACAATGACAAGCTACCCGTGAGATCACAGTACACCGTCCTCCACCAAGAGTATAAAAGGCCAGAACACGGAGCCACGACATGCATTCTGCATCACGCAACCTACTGAACAGCAGCTAGCAGAAGACAGCAAGAATCACCTCATATACAATCAATTCTATACCCAGTAAAGTAGAGTGTTCTAAATCCTGTATCGTGTTTTTACTGACATGCTGGGGCGAGTACAATCCACTGATTAGTGTATACCAGATAGTGAGAATACTTATATGGTCCTTCGAGCTAGAGAGAAAACTTCCTAACAATGGGGGTTGGTGTAATTGTTTAGCCGAGCTCTGGTGCAAAGTACAATTCTTTTAAGGAACAAAGAGCTTCTCCACAACACCACACAGTCTCAAACATATTCAGATCCCCCATACTCTTGTAAAAGTTCAAATCAACAACAATCCTGGATTTTGTAAGCCTGGAGAAGATTCTAATGGGATCACAGTCAGTGTTTTGAGCTATTTTGTTTTTTCCGCTCAGGTATATTGCCATTTTTTGCTTGTAGAGTAAAAGTCACATTCAAGGAACTTAAAACATGTTTTAAAAAAAACAAAAAATTACTAATCTGGAGCATTGAGTAAAAGCATGAAAAACAGTTTCTCTCTGTGAACAGAATGTCAGAACAGTCTTGTAAAACATTGGGGTTTAAAACAGAAATAAGAGTTCACAGACATAATGCAGTGTAAAATCCTCCACTGGAGGTCAGCAGCTTTTTTAGGTAATGGTGTTTTGTACGGTGCCCTCCACTCTGGCTTAATATCATTGTTAAAACCAAAAACAATTCTCCACTGGGTGTCCACCCTCCCACTCAGTTTTTTCTTGTTTAAAACTTTACCACAGGCCCTGTAGAGCAGATTCCCCGTCACTGTCCCAAAGTTTATCTCCCCTTCACCCCTGCACTGCAGGAGGGGACCACCACATTTATCGAGGTAAGGAAAGATGACCAGCTGGGGAAAGGGTTCCTCTTCAGCATGACCAATCTCAATCTTTTATAGTCCTTCAGCTGACCACGCTCCCCTGCTGTTAGTGTGGACCTCCAGCGGTGAAGGAGCCGGTTAGCGACACGCAGTGGCCATTTTCCAATACCTGCAGCCAGGTTCGCCCCTAGTGACAGGTCTGTCCCTGCAATGTTCACCAGCTTCTGGAGTGTGACAAACCTTGAGGAGATCAAGGCTCTGGACAGTGTGGCGGTAGTCACACCAGAGATGTCCAGCCGACTCCCGTTTACCAGGGGCTCCTCCAGCAGCCAGTGTAGTGTTCCACAGCCCATAATCCTTTTTTTTTTTTTTTATCCATATTTTTTAAAGTCTACGGTAAAAGACTGGTAATCCGGTGACATTCAGTGTGCGTTTGTCTGTTAAGAACAAAGTTCTGTCCAGTCCCAGTCCTCCTGCCATGTGCAAATGTCCACTGGCTGCTGTCCTTCATACCAGGATCCTGGGCCTGGTTAAGAGTCTCTGGAAAAACTGGAGGCGAAAGGCTGTTGTTCTGCTGGAGAGATGAACCAGCCCTTGCCCCCTTCCTCCTTGGGCAGATGGAGGACACTCTGTGGAATCCAGTGCAGACCATTCCAGGAAAAGTCAACCAGCAGGCTTTGGATGTTTGCTAGCAGGTTTGGCAGCGGATCCACACACGCCAGCTTGTGCCACAGAGACTATGCTGCCAGGCTGCAGACATCTTTGGAACCAGCTGCTTCCACCTGCTCACTCTGCCCTTGATGTGACTCTACAGTGCCTTCCCAGTTTTTATTTAAAAAACTCATCACTCCCCAGGTAGACATCCGAATACTTAAAACATTTTTACACACAAAACCTTTTATGAGTGTTGGCTCCCCACCTCCCCACTCCCCAACTAAAATGCTTCCCCTTTTCCCCCAGTTCACTTTCGCTGATGATAAAATTTTAAAGTTTCCTAAAACATCAGTTAAAACATCTACGTCAGACTGGAATCCCACCATTACTGCCAAGTTGTCTGCATATGCTGACAGGTAAAGTGAAGCATTGGCATGTGAAATATTAAAACCAGAAAGAGAACTCCTTAGATTAATTAAAAGAGGTTCGATTGCAAGAGTGTACAACATTCCTGACAGCAAACAGCCCTGCCTGATTCCTCTGTACACTCTAAAGGGGGCACATAAACCACCATTAACCTTCAGTACACTCTCAATTTCACTGTACAGCATCTTGATCATGGCTACGAAACCAGGGTTAAACCCAAAGCTTTCCAGCACCTTCCACAAATATTCATGCTCAACCCGGTCAAAAGCCTTTTCCTGGTATAGGGAAATCAGACCAGTTTTCAAGCCCAATAGCCTGGAGACGTCCAAAATATCACGAATTGAGTAAACGATATCAAATATCAACCTGCCAGGCACACAGTATGTCTGGTCATGGTAAATGATCTGCTCCATCACCTTCATCAGTCTTGATGCCAATGCTTTTGACAGCAGCTTGCAGTCAGTAAACAGTAGCGACACCGGGCGCCAGTTTTTTAGCTGGGTCAGGTCTCCTATCTTTAGCAGCAGGCTCAAGACGGCTCTCCATTAGCTTGACGGGAGCTGACCACCTTTCACACGCTCCCATAGAACCTCCAGCACATATTGCCTTATTTCTGGTGCCCGCCCATTTTTCATGCCTTGGAGAGCCTCCTGAAGCTCAAATTTATAGCTCCCTGTCCAACTCTCTGGCCACTGACTCTGTCAGCTTAGGCAGGTCTTAAGGAAAGCTCTCTTCCACCTCCTGTGTACCTGATCTCTCCCTGCTATACTGTCTGCTGGTGAATTTCAGAAGGCTCTGACACAAGATCCGCAATTCTGTTCGCACAGCATGCATGAATCTTTTCTGTCCGTTCTTTTGTTCTAAAATGAAGAAGAACTTAGAAGGAGCATCTATCTCAATGACTCTTTTAAATCTTGATCAGACCAGCACCCCCTGTACTGCAATGTCCAACAGGTCGTTCATTTTGGCTTTTTTGTTTTTGAGGGCTTCAATATGCCCTCGATTTCCTATGGCGTCCAAATGCTGGAGTTCAACTGTCTATCTCCAGAGCTTTCAGAAATCTGGCAATATCTCTTGTGACATTGAGAGTGTAATTTTATTTTGTGCTTTTTAAAACAACTCCATTAAAAAAAAAAAAAAAAAAAAAGACTTTCTAAAATTAGCATCTTCTAAATGTGCGGTGTTAAAATACCAGTAGGCACTCGTAGGTTTAACATTCTCTTTACTGATGGTGCACTGAATCATGCAGTGGTCTGAGAGGTCTTCTGGAAAAAAACAAAAACAAAAAAAAAAAACAACAAACAATAAAAGCGATCTAATCTCACCAGGGAGAGCGTGTTGTTTGTTTCTTATTAAAACTTCTCCATATGTCACAAAGATCGTGGGCCTCCACCAACTCACAGATACGCTTAAGGGAAGCTGTATGAGGTTCTGCATGATTTCTGTCTATATTTTCTGCTGTACAATTAAAATCACCTCCCAAAATTAAAAACTCTGCAGTGCTGCAGTTTAAAATAACATTAAGTTTGTCTGAAAACTCGGTAAGGAGCACGGCTCTCTCGGTAAGGAGTTGAAACCGGTAGCGCCGCGCTCCCGTTCATCGCATCCCGTTCATTGCGCTCCCGTAGCGTCGCGCTCCCGTTCATCACATAACATTCAACAAAAAAATGCATATGTGCACTTACTAACAGCAGAGATTCACCAGTATACAATACAAACACCTGTAATATCTGTAAGGTTTGATTTTTCCGCCACTTTCGCGAGTTCTCCAGAGAAAGCGGCCGAGAAAGCACCTGCCACGCCCCCTTTGGCCGTTCACGTTTGAGACTTTTCTGTCCCTTGTTTTTGGTTTCGGGTTCGGTTTTGGATCTTCCGGGTTTTTTCCGGTCGCGGTATTTTTGAATTTCCCTATTTTTCCATTCACATTCCTCTCTCTCTCTCTCTCTCTCTCTCTCTCGGCTTATCTCCCC
>MU589789.1:0-51609 GCA_024362625.1 Silurus asotus
TTTTATAAAAACGATCAGTTTAATGTTTAGATTTGGTTTAATTGTCATATATAAGTTTATAATTAAGTTTATCTACACGTCATTGTATCATTGCTTCAGTATTGTGTTTGTTTTAAGTTGAAAGTTAAAATGCTGATTATTGGAGGAGCCTGTGGGCCTCTGAAGACAGAAACAGCAGATTTTTGCTCCTCAGGATGGAACACAGTGATTATCAAAGCAAAAGGAGGAAAGAAAACACAAAGGAGCCAAGTGAAAGGACAGTTTTATTTAAAGTTGAATAGTTTTCTGTAGCTTATTTCTGAACTGAAGCTTATCAGTCCTGCCTTCCTGGAAGTTTTTTTTCGCTTGTGTTTCCTGTATTCCCCACTAGATGTCGCCATTGTTTCCCTTTGTCTCTCATTATTTTCCTACTGTTTCCACGTGTCTATTCACTCCCGTGTATATTGAAGCTTCACATTTGTCTCTGATTTTCAGTCGTTTTTAGTGATTTGGTTGACGTTATGGTGCCTGTTTTTCATGTCTGTTTTCCTCCGTGTCTAAACCTTTTTCCCTTGTTGTCCTGTGTAAGTCTTTGCTTATCGGTTTCAGTTTTGTTTTGCTTTTTCCTGAGAGGATTTTTCACGTTCTTGACATTTTTTTCATTTTCATGTTGTGAAATCTTTCATGCTATTTTCTATTGCTGTGTTTTCTGAACATTCTAATTAAAGAATGGATTCTCCAAACTGTCCAAGTCGGTCTCTGTTTTTAGATTCACACCTCCCATTGACAGACTGTTAGAACCCTGACCCTGATATTAACATTTAGAGGAAATGTTTTTGTGGAAAGTGAATTGTAGGCAGTAGCACAAACACAATATTTCTCAGTGTGTAGTTGCACAAAATAAACAAATAATTACAAAAAGAATAGAAAACAACAAATCACTGGAGTCACTTTTAAAATAAAATTTTGTGTGTTTTAAATTTAAATGTAATGTAATTTTTACATGCTATATTTGATTCGCTGACCAGTGTTAAACACTGATTATGAATTATCACATTTATTTTATGTTTTTGTGGAGACTTTCTCCCTTGAGTTCCTCTGTATTTCCCACCAGATGTCGCCATAGTGTTGTTTTCTTCCTTATTATTTTCCAATTCTTTCTTATTCTTATCCTTTTTCATCTTCTTTTTATTTTTGCATCTGTTTTTCATCTGCCTCTTTCAAAACAACTACCTGCATGTCTTCCCTCACCACATCCATAATCCTTGTCCTTGTCTCTTTTTTTCCTCCTTCTGAGTGGCTCCATCCTCAGCATTCTCCTACTGATATACCCCATGTCTCTCCTCTGCACATGTCTAATTCCTCCTGTTCATACTATTTCTTTAATGGGCAATATGAGGTGATTGTACTTTTCGTGTGTGTACATATTTAAGTAAATACATAATAACTAATAACAGGTTTTTATAAAATAAAAGGTTTGAAATTAAATTCATTTTAAGTGCTTTTGTTTATTATGAAATAAATAAAGAGGAGAGAATGAAGCGGCATCATATAAAACATTTGCTTAGGGCCTTTAAATTTCTAGAAACGGCCCTAATTTAGATCCTTTGCAACAACATTTAAAAATGAGCTCAGATGCCTTTCATTTCTCTTGATCATTGCTGAAATGTTTCTACACCTAGACTGTCATCTACCTTTAAAAAAAGGGGGACATGTTTTGGAAAGACACACACTTCTCTATAGAAGGCCTCCAAGCTCACAATGCAGATCAATATAAAAACCAAGCCAAAAAGCGAGTGACAGACAGTGATGCTGCAATGAGTTGTTTAAGGTCTTATGAGTGGCATGGTGCTTCAAGAGCGGATTTCCACCATTGTGATGATCAAGCGTGAATCACAGAAGCTGCTCGACAGGTTTTGGAAAGAATACTGCAGGAGAAGCAGGGATGCAGGGAGCGCTGTATTGCTGTGCAAGTGGACTATTTTAAAGGTGATAGCGTGTAAACGTGGATAAAAAAAACAAAGAATTTCTTGATAACAGAGCGAGTCTCAAAACTTTTTGATACCACCTCATATAACAGAGTGGAAAGTTTAAAGTCTTACATTAGCGCAAAACCTTAGGAAGCCTGAGACATTCACAAACCCTCTGATATGCATTGGAACAGGTTGTTATTGAGAACATGCTTATAGAGATATTCTCAATAAAAACCTGTTTCACTGCATTCGGGACCTCAGACTGGGCTGTTGGATCTGTTTCTTAAACCAATCAGAATTCAAATTCTACTAGCTTGGTCAGAATAGCATCAGCATTTTTCTGTCCTCTGATTGGTTGGTTAGAGGGAAACTGTTACAGACAAATTTGAGTGGTAAAACACGTGTAGCTCTGCACACATTATTACATCTGAATCAGACTTTTTTATTCCTACGGAGGAAGAGAAATTGGTCACAGACATAATTGAAAATACATTGTCCATAAAAGCTAGACATCATGAGGAGGTCAGCCAACCCCGAAGCTAGCTAGCTTGTCTTAGCCCAGGAAAGGGTTTGTTCACCACTTCCAGACCAGTGAATATGAGCGGTACCACTGGATTACAGCCTCTGAGGTAACTTTACTCTGATATATATAAGCACTTTATTCTGGTCAGAGACACAGTGAGTCAGGAGTCAATTCCAGTAACAGTGAGTGTAAATCTGATTCAAAAAACTTGTAACTCATCAAAATATAATAAAACATAAAAAAAGCATAGGATTTTATTTTGTTTATTTTATTTTTGTTTATGATTTTGTTTATAGCAGTTACTAATTTAGATCCATTAGCACAGAAACATTAGATGCTTTATAAGACAAACCTACAGTTTAGAGAATGTAATACATCATAAAGATCAGTAATATTAGCCTGCTAGCCGGTTGCTAACAAAACACACGCTATCATTATGTAGATAAGTAGATGACTTAAATGAATAACCAAAGGAATTTAATATTTTGTTCGGTAACACTAACTCCACTACATGTTATCACCCTGTTATTTTACTATGACACACACACACACACACACACACACACACACACACACACACACACACACACACACACACACTGTTTTCCTCCTTGCTAAATGCATATTAACATTTACATTCAGAACTTCAGTCAAGCTTCAATCATTTTCCTCATTTCAAATTTTCCCAATAAAATGTGATTATTGATAAATTTTAACAGCTGACTGAAACAGTTCCAACCTTCTGGCTGCAGAACAAAAGTATTTTAAACATGGCTATAAAATAATGAAAGCTGCTTTAACTGGCTGTAAGTTGTTGATGTTTTTGGTGTAAAAAAGTGATTCAGGTTCTCCACTCAGTGAGGAGGTCTTGCTGTTCCAGGAATCAATTTCTTCATGGTGTTTCTGAAAGGAACATCAGAAATGTGTGTTGAAGAACTTTCACATCTTCAGATGAAAATAAATCATGAGACCAGATAATAAACTAACTCCTTCACTCAGTAGAAGTGCAGATCCTCATGTTTTAAAAGACTCTGGTAAAGTTGAAGTTCTGACGACACTTTTTCACTCAATTTAAAGTAAAAAAGTTTGGGCTCTGACATGTTCTTCAGTAAAACGTAGTCATTATTACTACCTGTTTATTGTCACACTGGAAACTGAACCTCACACGATATTAATATATTAATACAAATTAATGTTTTATGTTGTTCTTTAATAAATGTATCCAGGCTGACGATCCACCATATAGAACACAAGCAGAAAAAAGATGATGATGATGATGATGATGATGATGATGATGATCAGGAATGTGTCTGTTCTCAGTCATGTTTATATCACTGACTCCCTCTGTCTCATCCACATTAACCCCTGACTTATTACTGCCTTCTGCCTGCTCACTGTGACCTTCAGAAACTAGTTTACATCTGTGGTGTGTGAGAGACAGAAAAATTATACACCAGTGGATTGAAAAAGCGACACAATGACAGGAAACATGTTGATGAGTTGCCAATGGTACAATGAGAAGAATATTGATCATGTCACCAAATAGATTAAATCTAAAATCTAATCTTGGAGAATCTACTTAACATTTACAAAGTATTTGTACTTTATTGCTTCCCAACTCTGCTCCTGACCTTCTGATCACTAACCCAAACCTGGAATACTAAAGTCACCTGAGGAGATTTGACCAGAGTCTATATCACCCACATACTGTAGGTCTCAGTGCAGGATTATTCCCAAGCAGTGTGGGAGACGGCCAAGAGATATGTTTCAGGTAGTAAAGGAGCAATGCCTGCTGTAGAAACCATAAAGAAAAGCAGGAACAATGACACCTAGTGATTTATAAGATTTATAATCACACACTTGATATCACCCAAATGAGGATGGGTTCCCCTTTTGAGTCTGGTTCCTCTCAAGGTTTCTTCCTCATAACATCTAAGGGAGTTTTTTCTTGCCACAGTCGCCCCAGACTTCATCATCAGTGATAAACACACATCATTCACTTTCATTCTTAAATCCTGTAAAGCTGCTTTGAGACATTGTCCATTGTAAAAAGTGCTACAGAAATAAACTTTAACTTTAATGATTTCTATCACCAGGTCAAAGTGAGACACATCTTTGAGTCGAGCCAAAAAGATCAATAAATGCAAAAGTAAGTCCCTATGGTCAGCCTCTTTTATTTCAGGATTACAGGAGAAAAACATGAGTAAGGGGGCTCCTGGCTGATGAAGCCCCCGAGGACTCTGAAATGTGTGTGTCATGTACAAACATCTCACTTTTGCTGGCATCTAATCAGAAGACGTGTCCACATCAGCAGGACTGGGATGAGAAATCTGTGAATAAAGAGAGAGTCGTCACCTTGGTGAATAGTTGGGTATAAAACTCCAAAGTACAATTAAAAAACAAACAAAATAAATAAGCAGAATACAGATTTAAAGAAAAAAAGTTATTATTCTCTTAAACCAAACATTCTTCATCAGATGTTCTACAACTAACAGTATTGTTCACGTAACACTTACTGCAAGTGTGTGATAAACATCATCAGATTTCCGGTCTGCAGGGTTGAGAGCTGCATACGTGTCGTCTTTAGCACTCAGCCCAATATTCTGCAGAGAGCAGGGGTGAAGAACATGAGCAGGTTCTGCTGAAGATCTTTACAAAGCAGCCACCTGATGGACAGGTCTGTATTAACTCACCTGATGATCACCTTCATCTGCCTTTTTCTTCTGTCTCCTGCATCTGTTCATAAAAAGTCAAATATTTCACCATCAACAGCGTCTACAGAGAAAATAATCATGAAATAATCAGCACAGTTTTTCTCACCTTAGCCAGAAGGGGGCAGAGAGAAGAGCTCCAAGTGCAAAAATACCAAGTCCAGCAGCCACATTCACAAATACAGAACCTCCTTATAGTATAAGCACACACACACACACACACACACACACACACACACACACACACACACACACACACACACACAGTAAATCCAAAGCATAAGAAAGAATATTTTCATGTTTATACACAAAGTACAGGATGTATAATGGAGCAGTTATCAAACAGGAACATCTAAACATCTCTCACCAGTTATAGTGATGGACACTGCAGCTGATCTCTCAGAGCCAAGTTTATTATGAGCCTCACAGTAGTACAGTCCACTCTGTAGAGCTCTGTAACTCTGTCCTGATCCTAAGGGTGATGATTCATTCTCCTTAAACCAGGTGTAGGTCTCAACAGGTGGGTTACTGTCACTGCTGCAGGTCAGGGTTACTGAACTTCCCTCCACTTGGTTAGAAGAGATGCTGATGGACACTGAGACTCTCTTTGGAGGATCTGAATGGATAGAAAAGTGTAACTTAAACATAAACCGATGATTATTTTATGTGTTATTGGCTGTGAGGAGATACTGGTTATGTTTTTATGTACAAACATAAACATACTCATTGTAGGAAACTTTAAAAACTGTCTGAACAAACATCATAACATGCATAACATTTCTCTCCTTCTTCTCTCCTTTACTTTACATTTAAATAATCGGAAAACATAAGTACCATTTTGTGGCGCATTAATGTAAGAACTTCACAGTGTTTAGCTTTAACTTACACAGAACATTCAGAGTTACACTGGTGGAGTTCTGATGTCCAACTTTATTACTGCACATGCACTTGTACTTTTCACTGTCCTTAGAGCTGATCTTAGAGATGGTAAAAGTCTCTCCATTTCCCACTGATGTTGTCCCCATCAACCAGGTGTAGGTCTTCACAGGTGGGTTTGCATCACTTCTGCAGGTCAGAGTCACTGAACTGCCCTCCACAATCTCACCAGAGGGACTAAAGGACACTGAAATGTTCTTTGGTGGGTCTTAAATGGACAGAAAGGGAACAATTTAAGGAACATGTATAATTGTTTTGTTTGTTTTTGTGAGATACTTTTAACAAGTTTTAAATCATCACTTGTGTTAGAAAAGTGTATGTGCATTTGACATACATTTTTTATTTGTGTTAAAATATTTCGCAATTTTTTTATTTATCAATTTATTTATTTTGAGAGTTTAAAAATGTTGTAAAAAAAACTTTTCAGAGGTCAAATTTAAAATTTACCAATCCATTACTTTAAAGATACTGGGTATTGTCTCCTTACAAATTGCTGTGAGGACATCTTCAGAATTAACTTACACAGAACATTCAGAGTTACACTGGTGGACTTCTGATTTCCAACTTTATTATTGCACATGCACTTGTACTTTCCACTGTCCTCAGTGCTGATCTTAGAGATGGTAAAGGTCTTCCCTTTTCTGAATGATGTCCTTCCCTTAAACCAGGTGTAGGTCTTCACAGGTGGGTTTGCATCACTACTGCAAGTCAGAGTCACTGAAATACCCTCCACAATCTCACCAGAGGGACTGATGGACACTGAGACTTTCTTTGGAGGATCTGAAATAAACAGGAAAGAACAGAGAGTGATTGAGACTGTTATTGTATGATTTATTAAAAACATGTTAAACTGCCAGCTGTGGGAGTAATTTACCTACATTTGTGTTAAAACATGTCACTAAATACACGGTGCAGGGTTGGAATTATTATACAATAAATATTTTCACCAATCCATTTATTTAGGTTTAAATGAGCTCCGTACTGATTACTTTGATCTCTCAGTCCTGTAGGGGGGGCTGTCACACATTTCCTTATTTTGTGTAAAAACTTCAGTGAAGAAACAACATAGAGCTGTTGTTATTAATCATTTAACCTTCTAATTTTGTAAAGAGATCTTCAGCTTTAACTTACACAGAACATTCAGAGTTACACTGGAGTTCTGATTTCCAACTTCGTTACTGCACATGCACTTGTACTCTCCACTGTCTTCAGAACTGATCTTAGATATGGTGAAGGTCTTTCCTTTTCCCACTGATGTTGTTCCCTTAAACCATTTGAAGGTCTCCAGAAGTCGGTTTGCATCACTGCTGCAGGTCAGAGTCACTGAACCACCCTCCACAATCTCACCAGAGGGGCTGATGGACACGTTCTTTGGAGGATCTAAAGTGGACAGGAAGTAAAAATGTTCAAGTAAATCATTTTGTCTGTAATACAGTGAACATGTTAAACTGTCAACTGTGGTAGAAAAGTGTATTCTGTATATTTTCACAAATTCATAATTGGGGTTTAAAAAAAATATATATATATATATTAAAACCTTGCTCTAAGTGTGGGTTAATTTTTTTTTTTTTTTGTGTTTTAATATTTTTCACCATTTTATTACTCAGGTTTAAATGTGTTCAGTATTATTTATTTTGGTCCCCCAGTCCTGTAGGGGGAGTTTTCACAGTTTTTATTGGTGTATATAAGGACTGATGTGAGGAAACATGGGTGTGCTTCTGTTATTATTCATATTACTCTCAATTAAGGAAGTTATCAATTTTGAGCTGTAACTTACACAGAACAATCAGAGTTACAATGTTGGAGGACTGATCTTCAGGTTTATTACTGCACATGCACTTGTAGTCTCCACTGTGTTCAGCACTGACTTTAGAGATGGTGAAGGTCTTTCCTTTCCCCACTGATGATGTTCCCTTAAACCAGGTGTAGGTCTCCACAGGTGGATTTGAACCACAGCTGCAGGTCAGAGTCACTGAACTGCCCTCCACAATCTCAGCAGAGGGACTGATGGACACTGAGACCTTTTGTTGATGATCTGGAGAGTTCCATGATAATACATATTGAAAATGCTGTTATTTGTGGAACTTCATGGCTTTATTATAATGAGTCATTCTGAGAATATCTTTATTGTTATAAATCAGTGACACCTTGTTTCTGAACACTTTAATGTTTTTACATGAAAGTGTAAAATTTACATAAATTAGAATTTATATTGTATCAACTTTTCTAAAATAATTTCAAGAAAACTGAATCTTATATAAGACACAAACGATCATGCAGATCAGAGAAATTTTAGGCAATTTTATTCACTAAGAGGAAACTCCCATATCTATTGTTAATTTTATACTAATAGATATGGGAGATATAGTAAACTATTTTCTCAATCTTTTTTTGTTCTCTACGTGTTTGTTTTATATTTCTTTTTTGTTGTATACTGTGTACACATATACATCAATATGGGCACAAGATAAATCTGAATCTGTTCTGATGTGTTGTCAGGTAGAATGTATGTGTGGGAGCAGGGTAGTTGCTGAGTACTGGTTTATAAATGTACTGTAGGGTGAAGCTGTGAAAGTGAATGGGAACAATCTCACACCTCTAGGTATGTTTTATTGAGTGTCAGCAAGGACAAAGGGAAGATTGGAGATCCACCTTGAGATAGGCAGAAACCTGAACAACATAAACCATGAGAAAATCACAAGAAACAAAGGACTCTGAAGATCACACACCATTGGAACTGTCTGTGGTACAATACAGTGTGCTCTGGAATTTACACCAGATCCTTAATGTAAACACAACATTTCTCTCAGAAGCACAATTTTCAGCAGAACTCTACATCTCCTTCTAGATAAATGTACATATTCCCCAGTGACTTTAATCTCTGTATGCCGCCCTTAGTCACAATCCGAAGGCCGAGGTTCTTTCACTGATGTTTATTAGGCTTGACATCAACACCGACATCAACACAGTAGAATTTACACCGACATCAACACCATAGAATTTACACCGACATCAACACCGTAGAACTGAATAAAAAGGATAAATATACAAAATACATTTAGTTACAAAGAAAAACATTAAATTTAGACAAAAAACTGAAAATAAACTTACATACCACTTTGCCTGCTTGTAGACTAAGAGTGGTAACTTCTTGCACAAACTTATTTGAATTAAACATATCTTCTTAACAATAAGCATAGCAGCTTTCAATGCTCATCGTGACTTTTACTTGCATGCGGTGAACAGGAAGTGACCTGTACCACCAAGTATGATGGTGATATGTATTAATATAACCCAAAACAAAAAAATATCACATAAATCTTGAAAAATCAAAAACCCAGACAAATATACATATTATAAAAAATTTTGAATTATAAAAATAAACAAGTTAAACTAACAAGAAAATAACCAGAATAAATAAATACTTAATTGTGAAATCGCCACCTTGTGGACATGTCATAACACAAAATAAATGTTTATGACTGCAGATACACTCTGTCTCCTCCTGACTGCTTTGGTGAACAATTGCACCAGTGCTCAGCAGAAATGGGGCAACTAAAGTCAACGGCCTCTCAGTGATTGGGATTGAAAGCAAGACTTCAGACAGGAACAGGTCTCAGATATATAAAGCCCAAGTTCCTGTTCCTGTCCCCAACTCCCCACACACAGAGAAGAGGAAGATGAATATTAGGGTAAAAACACCAAGTGCACTTAATGAAAGACTGATGCAACAAATTAACAACAGAAAAAAATATATTTAGATTAGTTTTAAACCTATGAAACCATCATTTAGTTATTTATTAATTATTTATTTATTTATCTATTTATTTATTTGTTTATTTGTATCAGCCAGTCACACAAACATTTCCACTGTTTACACTATAACTTGGTCTTTCTTTGATATTTATCAGTTAGCCCCCATTTTCCTATTTTTGCTTTTCTTCATTTACATTAATGCTGTTTTATTTTTTTATTAACTATTGAGTTATACATTTCAAGCTCTATGGTGTATAAAAAGAAGGTAAATAAATCTCACCTATGACACTGAGGTATTGAGCAGGAGATGGGAGATGTTCAGATCCTCTTACAGCACAGTTATAACTGCCTGCATCCTCACTGCTGACCCTCTGCAGGTGGAGTTCGTTGCTCTTGAAGGTCTTTGTGGTCAAATCTTGTCTGTTTTTGTACCAGATGAATGTTGAATCAGTCAGACTGCAGGTGGTTTCACAGGTCAGAATGACTGATTGTCCCTTTGTTACTTTTTCAGGAATGATCACCTGAAGATCTTATACAAGAGAAAAATTAATTTGGGAAGATTTTTTTTTTCATAAGCCAGGACAGTTTTTAGTTATAAAACAATTTTTTCATTCAAAGTGTTTTCATTTGTTAAAGATTTTCATTAATCTGTTAAAAATCTAATGAATTTACCTGCATTTAAAAACATTTCAAACCAAAAGTTCAAACCAAAAATGTATTTACAATTTAACAATGGATTCCACAAACATGAAATAAAATAAATATATAAATAGATACATTAGAAAAACAGATTGAACTTAAATCCAGTTCTCACAAACAATCTGCAGTTAATATGATGAACTACATCATGTGTTACTCTGATTTGGAGACACTATATGAAATTGAAGGTAATTATCTACACACATTTTCCATAAATGAGTCTGGGAACAGCGTAAAGACGTATAAATCAGGAGCTGTGAACGAAACCAGACCCAGAAATACCTTCAATTAAGTTGGATTATGTCCAAATACTTTTGAGACTAATGTTCATAGAAAATAAGATGATTTAATATTTTATACCTGTAACACGGAGTGTAATTTCAGGATGACCCTGATATCCTCCTTTAGTTGTTATGAATCTGAAGGTGAACTTGTGCTCATCTGATTTCTTCACATCACTTAGTCTGAGGGAGAAGTGATTCTTTTCATCTCCTAAATACTCCACTCTGCCTGAGTAACCTGGTTCAATACGCAGATCAATTGGATCTTTACTCGGTAGTGGGTCTATTAACCAAAACCTGTTATTTACTGTGACACTTGTTGGATGTGTGTAATTGGCCTCCATAACCACTGTAGATCCTTTTACAGCACAGAGATCTAGTTTGCTGTATTTCACACTCCATTGATTCCCAAGAGCTCCTGAAACATGACACATTAAAGAGATGATTAGAGATCATTATCCTGAGACAGACACAGACATTGACACATCAACAGACTTATCCCAGCATAGGGAGTTGCTCTGTGGGTATTATAGTGATGTCACTTCAGGTCACGCTGCCAGAATTAGCCCAAATATAAAAAAAAAAATCAAGCTTACCGCATCTTACCACATCTAGCTTACCGCATCTCTAAACTCACTCCGACCAGGCTGGGGAATCTTTGGTGGAGTGCCATATTGACACCGTGTGACATCACATGACGTCACATGGGCGGGACATGCAAAAACCCAAAAAGTCCAGCGACATGGGCATGTGAGTGACAAATCTAAACACTCGGCACGGTGAGGGGAGTCAGACCCCGGGTTATGTGATAACATCACATTATGTCACTAACCCACACATTTCGGAAAACAAGGGCAATAACAGCATACAAGGTGTTAAAACGCTTGTCTCCAGAAGCACGATCGCATCTCATTGTCTGCACTAAAAACAACACGGTCGGGCCTAAAAACAACACAGGCCCGGTGTCCAGTTTTGCACAGTCAAGCACCACTAAAATTTTTCTTTAGTATTTCTGCATTGTCCGCGCTCTAAACCACGTGTGAAATCAGACCAATTGACGAGTCGTGACCTCATCAGCGGGTTAACCAGGAAGCAACAAATGGCTGCGCGATGGTAGCGATGCTCCGCTTAGCACTGCAGGGATGCAGGGATGCAGGGAGTGTGGCGTCTTGTTCCCTTGGGGATCTAGGGTTACATTCGTAACCTCGAGACGTTCCCCATTTGGGAACGAGACGCTGCATCATAACACTTTGGGAAAGAGTGTCCAATCATGCCACACTGAACAGACCCTGCCTAGTGTGTGAGGGCCTTGGCACCTGCACGTAGGACAGAGGAGCCTGGAGTGGCTCTAAGGTCAAGGTCATAAAACCAGACAAAGGTCAGTGGGGTGGACCCGCAGCGTTACAGATGTCCTGGAGTGACACTCCAGCGGACCAGGCCGAGTGGTACGGGGAGGCCAGAGGACAAGTAAGCCGACATGATAGCCTCCATTACCCACCTGCTTAACGTCTGCTTATTGGCCGGAAAACTTTTCCTATATGGCAGAGTATATGCCATAGCAGAAGAACAGCTGCTCCGACTTCCTCCATGGACTCGTCCTGTGGAGGTAAATGTCTAGCGCCTGGTTGGGGGCTATAAACGGAGGAGGGCAGAATGCCTATAACACAACAGGTCGTGTGGGAGCTGTAGGAAACCTTAGGTACGTACCCAGGTTTCGTGTATAGAAATACTCTGGCCATGCCAGGGGCAAATTTCAGGTGGGACGGGGCCATGGACAGAGCCTGCAAGAGGAAAAGCGGTCTTGACCGACAGGTACCGACTGTACCATGGTGATAGAGAGAACCAGAGGGGACAGTGCGAAGTCTCCCGAGTCGCAAAAAGATCCACCCGGGCTCTGTAGAACCTCCGCCATACCTGCTTCAATACCCCGGGGTGGAGTCGCCATTCCCCAGGCCTCGGCCATTGTCTCGACAGGGCGTCTGCTCTGACACCCTCCCAGGATGTAAACGGCACTCAATGAGAAGAGATTTTTCCTGGGACCACAGGAGAACCTCTCGCAGCAGTTTGTATAAGGGCCGAGACTGGAGGCCCCCCTCGTGATTGATGTAAAAGACCACTGCAGTATTGTCTGTGCAGACCAATACATAGTGGTCCCTTAGGTCTGGGAGGAAGTGTTTCAACCCCAAAAACATCCCCAGGCAATTTATGTGCCATATAAAAACAGACCCTGGGTGGAGTGGCCACTCATGACCGCTTCCCACCCCGTTAGGGAAGCATCAATCATTAGCGTTACATGACGACAAGGAGTCCCTAAAACAGGGCCTCGGGACAGAAACATCCATACATCCAAGCCTCGAAGGGCACATCGCGAGACCTTGAGGGTACAATATGGATTCCCTCTGGGGGAGAACACTTTGCCCCGGAGCCACCACTGGAGGGGCCTCATGTGGAGAAGGTTGAGTGGAATTACACTGGACACTGCCGCTATGAGACACAGCAGCCTCTGGAACTGCTTCACAGTGAGTGGCTGGCCTTCTCTTACCCTCCTGACTGCGGTGAGGATGACTTCGATCCGGGTGGGAGCCTGAATCCCAGTTCCTTCATGCAGGTGAAAATGAAATCTCAATGCCTAACTGCCTGGTGCCAGTCGTCAAAATGCGGATGCCCTGGAGCCACAGTAGGGTCAGTGCTGCGTCCATGCATTTCGTGAAGGTACAGGGTGAGAGTGCTAGTCCGAACGGGAGGAACCAATATTGGTAAGCTTCGCCCCCAAAAGCAAACCTCAGGAAACTCCTGTTTGCGGGAAGGAAATGTGAAAATATGCATCCTTCAGATCTATCGTGACGAACCAGTCCTTGTACCAGATCTGAGTCATGACCACTTTGAGGATAGGCATCCTGAACCTGAGCCTCATAAGTGAGTGGTTAAAGGAGCGAAGATCCAGAATGGAACGCAATCCGCCATCCTTCTTCATAACAACAAAGTACGGGCTGTAGTAGCCTGACTCTCGAACCGAGGGGTTAACCACCTCAATGGCACATTTCCCCAGGAGGGTGCGCACTTTTTGTTCCAAGACCAGAGCCTGCTCGGGTACTACTAATCTGGGAGACCTCTGGCAGCCCCTCCCAAGCCGTCAGAAAGTTCCTCAGGGGAACCAACCCCTCGGGGCTGGCTTCTGACCCACTCAGGGCGGCTGGAGTAGTGCCCTACAGCCAAAGACACCTCGCGAGAGGTGGCGGAACTCCCCCATCTGGAACAAACTTTCGGGTGTTAAGATAGGGAGCGTACCGCTGGAGGGAGGTTGCGCCCTGGAGTACGTCTTGTGGCAGAGCTAACAGACAGGCCTCCTGAACCCGAATGGCCGAAGCAGCGTACTGCGGCCATTGATTGGCAGCGGGTCTCCACTGTCCTTAAGGAGACTTTGGGCGGGAGTGGAGGGAGACATCCGCTGGAGAGGGGCCGTGTTCTGAAGCACATCTTGTGGCAGAGTCAACGGCCTGGCCTCCTGGTGGTGCAGGGGAGGGACGGGCACGGTAGTGTGAGGTGTACACCGTCCCCCCAATCGAAGTTCGTCAGGATCTACGCACCACAGCCCATTTGTTGGCGGCGCAGGTTAACCTCAGGTCAGCCTGCTCCTCCTTGGGCTCCTTCTTGCGCTCTGTTTCTGGGCCTCGCGGTGCCTGGAAGTACCAGACTGGGGCTGCTGCTGAAGAGCCCCACGAGATCGGAGAGGGAGGTACTGCTAAAACGTAGCAGTCTGCTTTTTAGACTCCTGGAACCTGTTCACGACCACCGTCACAGCGTCGCCAAACAGTCATCGGTGCGTTCAACAGCACAGCTCTATCCTTATCTGGGAGGTCAGACAAGGTGAGCCACAGATGCCTTTCTATGGCTACCAGGGCCGCCATGGACCGACCAACGGCCCGTGCCGTGTGCTTGGTGGCCCAAAGGGTTAGGTCGGCAGCGTGATGCAACTCCTTAATATTGTCGGCCCCAGAGCTAAGTACCCCATGCAAATCACGTAGCAGGTCAGCCTAGTATGCCTGCAACACACCCATGGTGTGGAGGCAACCCGCAGCCTGGCCTGCTCCCTTGTAAGCCTTTCCTACTAAGGCTGATGTTGCACGCAATGGCTTAGTAGGGAACACCGGGGCCTTTATCGACGATGCTTTGCTAGGGGAGAGATAGCTAGCTTCCGGCCAAGCTAGATCCAGCTTGGATACGGCTCGTGTCACGACCTCCTGGTTTACGCGACGTCACCCACCAATGACGTCACGACTAGCCCATTGGTCAGATTTCACATGTGGTTCAGAGCTCAGACAACGCAGGGGCGTTCCCAAAGCGTTACGACACAGCTTGAGTTCCAGAATGGGCAAATCTCAATATATCAATATATAACTCCTATGTATTTTATCCCATGTGTTCTACAATATTTCTATATTGATCAGGACACCATTTACTTCATATATCCATCTTATATCCACCACCCTGTGCCTTTAATCATATGGTGCAGCCGAAATGTAGAGTGGGTCATAACAAATATGATTTTATATCTGCACTATAAATAAAATCCATTATATTAGTTTATAATTATATTTCAAAAGCTTACATTAAAGATAGTAATAAGACATAAGATGGAAAGAAATCTATAAAAGAATTAAAGTAGAGGATGCATAAAGTTGAAAACTATTTTTCTGGTGTGTGTCCGTGTGATAATGTGAATGTGAGACATACCTGAGAATACGAGGAGAAACATCATACAAAGTGGAATCTTCATTTTTAGTGACATCATTGCTATTGGTTCTATATAAAATTAAATAAATTAAAAGTCAGAATCAGTCAAAAAAATTACCAAAACACCCACAACAGTCATGGCTTTCTTTTCATGAGAAAATAATATCTCAGTTTCACATGTTTTTGTTTTGGTTTCTGACATGTGTGTTTTGTTTTCATGTCATGTCTCCACCCCATTGGTTCTGTTGTTCATGTGTCTTTCCCAGTATGTGTATATACTCCTTTATTTGTGCTTCATATTTACCAAGTAGCTCATCTTATATTGTTATAACGAGAGGTTTTTTATTCATTTCCACAGTTCATGTTGATGGTTTCATCGTTTGGATCTCACTTTAATTTTCTCATTTCATGTATTAGATTTTGCCTGATATTGTTGTTTGCTCATCACCCGACATTTGCCAAGATTATGTATTTGATTTCACTCAATGTTTTGGATTATCTGCCTCTTCCTGTTATCTCCCTAATAATTGCTCTTATCTCTATTGAAACTGTGCTGGTTTTTGTATGCTTTTAGTGTTCAAACACACAACTTCTTCTTCTTCTTTTTCTTCTTTAGGCTTCTCCCATTAGGTGTCACTACAGAAGATCATCCGTCTCCATACCCCCCTGTCCTCATCTGCCACTTTCAAACCAACTACCTGCATGTCTTCCCTCACCACATCCATAATTCTCCTCCTTGGCCTTCCTCTTTTCCTCCTTCCTGGTGGCTCCATCCTCAGCATTCTCCTACCAATGTACCCCATGTCCCTCCTTAGCATATATCCAAACCATCTTATCCTCGCCTCCCTCACCTTGTCTCCTAGACGTCCTACATGTGCTGTCCCTGTAATAAACTTAATTCTAATCCTGTCGTCATTCCATGACATGTACTCTGTCTTACATAATTAACCTTCTCTCCAGCACATACCTCCACCTCTCCAGGCTCTTCTCAACCTGCTCCCTACTCTCACCACAAATCACAATATCATATGCAAACATTATAGTCCATGAAGACTCCTGTCTGACCTCATGCATCAACCTGCCCATCAACACTGCAAACAGGAAAGGGCTCATGGCCGATCCTTGATGCAGTCCAACCTTCACCCTGAACCAGTCTGTCTTTCCTACTGCACACTTCACTGCTGTCACACTGTCCTCATACATGTCCTGCACCACCCTCACATACTTCTCTGACACACCTGACTTTCTCATACAATACCACAACTCCTCTCTTGGCACTCTGTCGTACGCCTTCTCTAAATCCACAAACACGCAATGTAACTCCTTCTGACCTTCTCTATACTTCTTAATCAACATTCTCAATGCAAATAATCCATCTGTGGTGCTCCTCTTTGGCATGAAACCCCACTGATCTTCACAGATGGTCACCTCTTTTCTCAGCCTGGCTTCCACTACTCTTTCCCATAACTTCATGTTGTGACTGATCAACTTTATTCCCCTGTAGTTACTGCAGGTCTGCACATCTCCCTTATTCTTAAAGATCGGTACCAGCACACTTCTTCTCCATTTCTCAGGCATCCTCTCACCTTCCAGAATCTTGTTAAACAATCTGGTTAAAAACTCCACTGCATCTCTCCTAAACATCTTCTACCGGTATGCCATCTGGTCCATCTGACTTTCCACTCTTTATCCTCTTAATCGCTCCACACCACCCAACCTTCTCTCTCTTTCTCTAATTTTCCTTCTTCATCAGCTGCTCAAAATACTCCATCCATCTTCTCAACACAACCTCCTCACTGGACAACACATTTCCATCTCCATCATTTATTGCTCCAACTTGCAGCACATCCTTCCCAGCTTGGTTCCTCTTCCTGGCTAATCGCTACAAAAAAAAGTCCACCTGTGTGCACCTTCCTCCAGTCTTATACGTCACCCTGTGATCCTCCTTCTTCTTAAAATAAGTGTTAACCACTGCCATTTCCATCCTTTTAACAAAATGTATTTTAATTTCCTTAAATTTAACTTTCCTTAAAGCCATCACCTCCTTATCACCTCTGTTTCCTCCACCTACATGCACATTAAAGTTTGCCCCACTCACCAATTTTTCATTCCTAGTTTCACCTTCTACCACTTCATCTAACTCATTACAGAATTTTTTCCTTCTCCTTCATCTTATTGCCCACTTGTGAAGCCTAAGCACTGATGAAATTTATCATCACCTCTTCAACTTCCAGCTTCAAGTTCATCAACCTATCAGAAAATGTCTTCATCTCCACTACACACTTACTGTGCTCTTCCTTTAGAATCACCCCTACACCATTTCTCTTTCTATCCACACCATGATAGAACATCTCGATCTACATCTCAATAATCCAAGATGGCGGTGCGAGCAAATCGCAAGGCTCAGGGTCTCTCCAGAATCTGCAATTTTGCGGTATTTCTGTTGCACATCTCGGGTCTGTTCGTGCAGAACAGCTGTGGATATACATCGTACACCCGATGTGAGCTTTTGGATATTGGTTTACGACTTCCCTACAGTTTTATCGACAACCTTCATCTCTTTCCTGAGATCACTAGAGCACCTGAGGCAGCTCACACTACCAGGCCGGGGGGGAAGTGCTCGCAGGCGGTGTCAAGATCGTAAACAAAGGCAAAGGAAGCGTGGTGAAGTGAAAGCTAAGCTAAAGCTAACACCACACCGGCTCTCTTTACCCAGCATTTTTCTCGCCAATGTTCGGTCACTGGTAAACAAAATGAAGGAGATTTGACTCCGCATCACTCACTGCATGGAACTGTAATGTCATGATCGTCATGGAAACATGGCTACACAGTGGCATTCCGGACAATGCTATTGAGCTAGTGGGACGACACACACTCCAGGCGGATAGGACATTAGATGGCTCGGGTAAGACCAGAGGCGGTGGATTGTGCATTTATGTTAACACAGCTTGGTGCACAAACTCTGTTATTGTCAAAAGTCACTGTTCAGCTAACCTGGAGTTTCTCATGGTTAAATGTAGATTGTTTTATCTAATGGACTGTCTACTCAAAAACTTATGCTCACCAGGACACTGATCATTTCTCACCCCACACTTTGTTATTGCACAGACTGTTTACAAAACCTATTGCTCATTTGCACACAGCTCTTCTTTGTATTGCTGCTCACCATTAACTTATTACCATTGTATATATACCCGTTCTCTGTTCATAGTAATAGCAATATATTATGTTTACCATTCACATTCTTCTGTAAATCTCTGTGTATAGTAGTAGGCATCTGTATTGTCACGGTTGCGGAGTGACCGAAGCAAAACCGGAGTTGTGAGAAAGCTGATTCTTTTAATGAGGAAACAGAAACAAACGTAAAGCAAATGAAAGCATGTAACTGAAAGAAAAAGAGGTCTTTGTGAAGGAAGATCTGAGCGGTATCCACTGAAACGTAGAACGTAACTAGTGCGGCCATATGTGTTCTCCTACGTAAGTAAGTAGAACTGAGCCGCAGGTCCTTCGTGGAAAGCCACACCCGGTCCCCTGGCTGGTAGGATGGAGACGTGAACTGCGGCCCGCGGGCCTTCACTATCTCCTCCGGGAAGCCGAAAACCGATCTACCGTGACTAGCACGCAGGTGTGTCCTTCTGACCGCTGCAAGTCTATGACAAAGTCGATGCCCAGGTGGGACCATGGTCGCTCGGGGGTCGATAGCGGGACCAGCTTGCCCACCGGCAGGTGGCGTGGGACCTTGGACATGGCGCAGACTGGGCAGCCTTCGACATACCGTGCCACGTCCCTGTGCATGTTGGACCACCAAAATTGGGCTTGGAGGAGACAGAGGGTTCCCTGCCACACCGGATGGCCGGCACAATCCCAGGGTCGGGGAGGAGGTAGTCGGGTTGCAGCCTGTTTGCTAAACATGTCCACGAACCCGTGGTATTCTGTTGGGATTTCTGCCTGAGATGGTATAGGGGAATTTTCGACCTGTGTGGTGGCCTTGGTCACCCCTCTGGTGGGTGAAGTAGGAAGGTGGCAGAGGCAGTGTTCGTAGCACCAGGGGCTCCATTCGTGGATGTCACATGGGCTCCAGGAGCACCGAGGCGAGTGTTTAATCAGCCACGGCTGCCCTAGAATGATGCTCATGGTGGAATCCTCCGGGACCATGAACTGTATCTGTTTCTGGTGAAACAGACTGACATGGAGGGTGATGACGGAAGCGCAGTATTTAATCCAGCCTTGCCCTAGCGGGCGCTCTTGGATAGTCCAGACGGCTAGATCATGGTGTCCTTGCTCCCGGCGCAGCTGGAGCTGGTCTAGGCATGCCTGGGAGATGAAGTTCCAGGCAGAACCTGAGTCGACTAGGGCGGAGGTGGAAAGTCTGGTGTTAGGACTGAGAAGAGTCACGGAAAGCGTAGCTAAGCGAGATATGGGAAACGCAATATTACTCACCTCAGCATGTTGGGGTCGAAGAGAGTGACTCGGATTGCCGCAATATGAACAGGCTCCGGTGGCTCGGCGTCTCTCTCTCTCTCTCTCTCTCCCTCTCTCTCTCCCGGACAGGACTTGGAAACCCAACTGCATAAGTTCGGGAGCAGTCCCTGATGCGGTGGCCGATGCAGCGGGAGGCGAGTATTCAGGCAGGTGGCAGTCAGATAGATGTTGCGAAATACGAAAAGATTGTTGAATAAAGGTCTCTAGTCCTACCGTGTCATCATTGCTGGCCATTGCCATATGAATCGCCGGATTCAAACTTTGCCGATACATGCCTAGGAGTGCAGTCTCATTCCATTTGCTAGAAGCCGCTAGAATGCGGAAATAAAGGCTGTACTCCGCCACGCCGTCCTTGGTGAAGATTCAGGAGTTGATATGCAGTGGTTAACGCTCCTGGTGCCGTGCAAAAAAACCTCAGTTACTTTCGCTGTGAAAGCAGCGAAGGTGGCGAGAGCTACGCTGTTTGTGCTCCACAGCGCGCGAGCCAACGCGAGAGCTCTTCCGGATAACAGCAAAATCAGGAAGGCGATTTTAGCGCGGTCTGAGGAAAATCGGTGCAGCTGCATGGCGATGTATAGTTCCACCTGAAGCAGGAATTGCCTCGGCATTCAGCCGCATCTCCGGAGAAGGAGCTCGGGAGAGCCATCGGATTGCTGGGAGGAGGGGAGGGTGCCGGAGGTGGGGCCTGGTGAACCAGAGTAATGGCGACCGCAGCCTGAAGCGCTCCAATGAGCTCTTGAAGAAGTTTTGCGCTCACGCTCTGTTGGGGCTCTGGCTCCATAGGTAAGGCAGCGTGGTTCTCTTCACTCTTTTTTTTGGTACGGTCAGTTCTTCTGTCACGGTTGTGGAGTGACCGAAGCAAAACCGGAGTTGTGAGAAAGCTGGATCTTTTAATGAGGAAACAGAAACAAACGTAAAGCAAACCAAAGCATGAAACGGAAAGAAAAAGAGGTCTTTGTGAAGAAAGATCTGAGGGGTCTCGGGAGAAAATGAGATTGCGGTGGTATCCACTGAAACGTAGAACGTAACTAGTGCACTCATATGTCAAGTCAAGAGTCAAGTCAAGAAGCTTTTATTGTCATTTCAACTATATATAGCTGATGCAGTACACAGTAAAATGAAACAACGTTCCTCCTGAACCCAGGTGCTACATAAAACAACATAAAACAACAGTCACAGAACAGAAGAACACAGGGCCAGAAACTTAGATCCTCGCTACATAAAGTGTAAAAAGACAACACAAAAGACAACATAAGACAGTGCAGGACAATACACAATACGCAAAATATTAAAATAAAAACAGCAATAGCTCTGCCAGTAAAACCTGTCATGACAGAATAAGGTGCACAGTAGCAGAAAAATTTAAACAGAGAAATGTAAACAGAATTGTGCAATTCTACAATAGCAGCAATCAAATAAACTGAACAGTGACCAAAGGATTTGGACAGAATACTGTGCAAAAAGAGCAAGTCCCGGAAGATCAGCAACAAATGGCATGTAAACATTTTGCGATAATGAAAGGTGTGAATGGTGCTGAAACCTGGGTGTGCGAAGTGTATGTGTGCTGAGTCCGGCCCAAATGCCAGGAAGTCCAGGATCCAGTTGCAGAGGGAGGTGTTCAGGCCCAGTAGGCTCAGCTTCTCGATCAGGTGCTGAGGAATAATTGTGTTGAATGCTGAACTGAAGTCTTTGAAAAGCATCCTTACAGAAGAGTCCTTGTTATTCAGATGGCTGAGGGCCAGATAAAGGGTTGTGGAGATGGCATCGTCCGTGGAGCGGTTTGGACGATACGCAAACTGCATGGGGTCCAGTGCGGGTGGGAGCTGGGTCTTTATCTGCCTCATGACAAGCCTTTTGAAGCACTTCATCATGATGGATGTGAGTGCAACGGGACGATAGTCATTGAGGCAGGAGACAGAAGACTTCTTCGGCACAGGAATGATAGTCGTCATCTTGAGGCACGTAGGAACAGTGGTGCTGCTCAGGGAGATGTTGAAGATGTCAGTGAAGACATCTGCTAGTTGTTCTGCACATTCCCTGAGCACTCTGCCAGGAATGTTGTCAGGTCCAGCAGACTTACGTGAGTTAACTCTGCATAGAGTTTTCCTCACTTCAGCTGTGGTTAGACAGAGCACCTGGTCACTGGGAGGAGGGATGGTTTTCCTCGCCATCACGTTGTTCTGCACCTTGAACTGGGCGTAGAAGTCTTTCAGCACATCTGGAAGGGAGGTGTCACGGTCACAAGCAGGTGATGTGGTCTTGTAATTCATGATCGACTGGATGCCCTGCCACTTGCGCCGGGTGTCTCTGCTGTCCTGAAAGTGGCCATGGATTTTCTTGCCGTGTGCGTGCTTTGCCTCTTTGATAGCATGGGACAGTTTGGCCCTTGTTGTTTTTAAGGCCGTCTTGGCCCATGCTCTGAAGGCATCTCTTGTTTTTAGCAGCGCACCTTGGCGGTCATCCATGGCTTCTGGTTGGAGCGTATAGTGATGGTCTTGGAGATAGTCACATCATCAATGCACTTGCTGATGTAGCTGGTCACTGTTGACGTGTACTTCTCCAAGTTGATGAAATCGCCATTGGTTGCAGCTTCCCTGAACATGTCCCAGTCAGTGCATTCAAAACAGTCCTGGAGAGCAGACATGGATCCTGCTGGCCAGGTTCTCACTTGTTTTTCAGCTGGTCTTGAACGCCTGCTGAGTGGTCTGTATGCTGGGATCAACATAACAGAGATGTGGTCTGAGTATCCGAGGTGGGGGCGGGGCTTCGCCCGGTATGCGCCCCGGATGTTTGTGTAAACAACATCCAGCGTGTTTTCTCCTCTGGTTGCGTGATTTAAATCTCCGGCAACTATAAACATTCCGTCAGGGTGTGTGTTTTGAAGTTCGCTAATAGTCCCGTAGAGTACACTGAGCGCTTCCTTAGCATTAGCGCTAGGTGGTATGTACACTCCGAGCACAATAGCGGTGGTGAATTCCCGGGGTAAATAAATAGGTCTACATCTCACAACAGTAAAATCCAGCAGCGATGAGCAGTAGGTGGAAACCAGCACAGAGTTCTTACACCATTCCGTGTTGATGTGAACACACAGGCCACCGCCGCGATTCTTAACTATGTGTTGTCCCATATAAGTAAGTAGAACTGACGGTGAGTAAGTGAAGGCGAGGGGTTTAAGTAGGGCTGCTGGTTAATGATCCGCAGGTGCCGGTGCTTAGTATGAGGGGGACAGGCTACGTGTGTGTGCAGAGCCGCGGGACAGCGAGGCAGGCTGTTCCCTGACATGTATATTATGTTCACAATACATATATATTTATCTGTATATTATTGTTTATAGTACATATATATTTATATTCATCTGTAATTATTTTCATAGTACATATATATTCATCTGTATACTACATTTATAGTACATATACATCTTTAAATTACTGTTTATAGTCTATATTACCATTCTATTTAACTATGTAAATCATGTAAAAACTGTATATACTACACTTGCTGTTACTGCACTCTGGTTAGACCCAAACTGCATTTTGTTGCCTTGTACTTGTACATGTGTAATGACAATAAAGTTGAATCTAATCTAATATAATCTAAACAGTTTAAACACACCTCCAATGTTCCTGGCCTTACTCCCTTTTTACTTGGTCAAACTACATATAAACATAACAATACATTACTCTTTAATTTGTTTCAAATGTATGAGAGGAGTCTCAAGTGTCAGAATTGTCAGGTGAAAAGCTGAGATTTTCAGGACAGGAGTGTTTACCACCTTTTGTGTCTAATTACCTTCAGTAATGAAAGCGCATGTTGAGGAAACGACTGTTTATAGCAGGTTAGATTTGTATTCTTTTTTGCTGTTAGCATTTTAACTGCACTGTTTGAAAAAAGTGACTTTTGTTAAGAATCGTGTTTTTTATTTACTGATTATCATTAGTTTAGTATTCACACCTTTCTTATCCAGTTACTGATATTTTAATTAATCACAAAATAGTAATGAGTCCAAACTTTAAACCAATGCTGTAAGTCTGTATGATGATAGAAAACTGGCTGTGAGAAGGTAGATGAAAGAGCATCACAGCTTGAGCTAACTAGCCTCATAAATTGTCAATGAAATAGTGCTAGCATTTAGCAGATCGGCTGTACTGGCTGGTTAGCAACTGTTCACACACATCTTGGGATTTGCTAGTTAAAAAGTAAAACTTTAATACGATGGATAAAATATAATTACCTAGTACAAATGCAAAATAATGGAGAGTGTGTTAGAGAAGTGAAGAAAAGAGTGCAGGCAGGGTGGAGTGGGTGGAGAAGAGTGATAGCAGGAGTAATTTTTTGATAGAAGAGTATCTGCGAGAGTAAAAGGAGAAGTTTATAGGACTGTGGTGAGACCTGAGATGTTATATGGTTTAGAGACAGTGGCATTGAGTAAAAGACAGGAGGTGGAGCTGGAGGTAGCAGAGCTGAAGATGTTGAGATTTTTGTTGGGAGTGATGACAATGGACAGAATTAGAAACCAGTTGATTAGAGGGACAGCGCATGTAGGATGTTTTGGAGACAATGTGAAAGAGGTGTTTTTGAGATGCTTTGGACATGTACAGAGGAGGAACATTGAGTTTATCAGTAGGAGAATGCTGAGGATGGAGCTTGCAGAAAAAAGGAAAAGAGGAAGACCAAGGAGGAGATTTATGGATGTGGTGAGGGAAGACATGCAGGTAGTTGTGTTGAAAGAGGTAGATGTAGAGAACAGGGGGGTGTGGAGACGGATGATCAGCTGTGGAGACCCCTAATGGGTGAAGCCGGAAGTTACAAAAAAAAAGTAGAATGGGGAAGAAACGCAAAACATTAAATTGCTTGTATTTTTTTTTTTTATTCCCTTGGAAAAAAATTGCTTTAATTTTGCAGCCCTGGTTAAGACACACTCTTTCTCATTCCAGAGCTCTTTATTTATCAAAATGTGTATAGAACAATTTCTAATTGTGTGTGGAAGAACCTGTACACACCAAAACACTGGTTATATCTACATATACATATACAGTTGTGTTCAAAATTATTCAACCCCCAATGCTGTAAATGGTTTTAGGGAATTAAGTGAACATTTGTAATTGTATTCAGAATGAAATCCTACAAGGACTTCTTAAAGAACCATATGCAACTAAAATGACATCAATTAGTTTTGTAATACAGTAGTAAATGTTTCTTTTGTGAATTCTTCATTGACATAATTATTCAACCCCTTAAAGACTACCACTCTGAAGAACAGAAGTTCAATGAAGTGTTTTCAATCAGGTATTGAAAACACCTGTGGATATCAGGGAGCAGCAATAAAGCCTAATAAGCACCAATTAGGCAGCTTTAAAATGACTGTGATACTCAGTTTCTTCTAGACATTTACTGGTGTGGTTACAAACATGGTGAGGTCAAGAGAATGGTCCAGGAAGACAAGAGAACAGGTGATTACTCTTCACAGGAAGGGCAATGGCTATAAGAAGATTGCAAAGATGTTAAACATACCAAGAGACACCATAGGAAGCATCATTCGCAAATTCAAGGCAAAGGGCACTGTTGAAACGCTACCTGGTCGTGGCAGAAAGAACATGCTGACTTCGACTGCTGTGCGCTACCTGAAGCGTAGAGTGGAGAAAAGTCCCTGTGTGACTGCTGAGGAACTGAGAAAAGATTTGTCAGATGTGGGTACTGAAGTTTCTGCTCAGACAATACGGCGCACCCTGCGTAATGAAGGCCTCCATGCCAGAACTCCCAGGCGCACCCCCTTGCTGTCCCCAAAGAATTAGAAGAGTCGACTGCAGTATGCCAAAAGTCATGTGGACAAACCACAGAAGTTTTGGGATAGTGTTCTGTGGACTGATGAAACAAAATTCAGAACTGTTTGGGCCCATGGATCAATGTTTGGAGGAGGAAGAACAAGGCCTATGAAGAAAAGAACACCTTGCCTACTGTGAAGCATGGCGGGGGGTCAATCATGCTTTGGGGCTGTTTTGCTTCTGCAGGTACTGGGAAGCTTCAGCGTGTGCAAGGTACCATGAATTCTCTTCAGTACCAGGAGATATTGGATGACAATGTGATGCAGTCCGTCACAAACCTGAGGCTTGGAAGACGTTGGACCTTTCAACAGGACAGTGATCCCAAGCATACCTCCAAGTCCACTAGAGCATGGTTGCAGATTAAAGGCTGGAACATTTTGAAGTGGCCATCGCAGTCACCAGACTTAAATCCGATTGAGAACCTCTGGTGGGACTTAAAGAAAGCAGTTGCAGTGCGCAAGCCTAAGAATGTGACTGAACTGGAGGCTTTTGGCCATGATGAATGGGAGAAGATACCCGTAGATCGCTGCAAGACACTTGTGTCAAGCTATGCTTCACGTTTAAAAGCTGTTATAACTGTAAAAGGATGTTGTACTAAGTACTAAGATTGAATGTCACTTGGGGGTTGAATAAAACTGATAATGATGTGAGCTCAGAAAAGACATTTGTGGTTATTTCATTATAAATGTTATGTTATATTTGTCTGACCTACACGCGCCTCTTTGATTTAATTGTAAGCAGGATGACTGAATGATCATAATCAATGTCAAACCGACCAAAACAATCAATTTCAGTGGGGGTTGAATAATTTTGAACACAACTGTAGACAGTCATCAATTCTACATATTCTCCCCACAGCTCTGTCCACACACAGCCACATCGATTTATTTGAAATTTTTTTAATTTTTTTAACTAGTAAAAATAATATACATAGTTTCTTACCGTGCCTCTTCAACCCCTCATGTCTGATGGCCAAACAAAGAGTAAAGAAAAAAGTGACAGTTGAAGAAGTGTGAGGTTAAGGCATGTTGTTCTGCACACAATTGTTTCCTCTTTTGCTGAATTTGTTGCTGAAACTGAGAAAGTGTTGAACTGCTACAGTATAAAAGTGTTTTGTCTGCACATTATTAGCCTAGTCATCATCACCCAAAACTGTATAGACTCTTTGTGTTTTATTTATTTACTTGCTGGGGAATTTAATAAATAATTGTATTATATTGTACTAAAAATTTAAATGTAAAAAGAAAAAAAAAAGAAATTTATTAAAACACTAAAAAAACTGAATGTACTGTAAAGAACAATGCATTAAAATAATAATAATGTGAAGGAATTACCACAGTCTTCTGGAGCTGTTCATGATGGACTGCCACAACAGTCACTAGAGGAAGCAAGTCATTATATAGGACTTATGCTGCAGGTCTGCTGGAGAAGTTTCACTGTCATCCAAAATGTTTCTCATAGTGTCAGCCAGTGGCATGCGCTCCAAGGATTGCGCTTTCGGGGTCTATACGCTTCCAAGGTCGGCTTCCTAAACACTTCCTGGCTTGGCTCTTTCATAGAATCCCCTGATCAAGAGACCATCCCACAATTCTTTGGACTACTATAATGTTGTATATATATATATATATATAACAAGTTTGCCTACAGCATTGCTGTTTGCCTGTTTCTCTCTGGAATGTTTTTGGACTGGGTTTTGATCACCTTCTTTGCTCTGCTTACTGGTTTGACCCTGGACTGCTCTCGTCACTCACTGTCACAATTGGCTTCTCACAATACATCACCACAGAGATAAATAATGGCACCAGTGGCCTTCCATAGCCTCAGCTACAAAGCCAGATGTTAAGGCCTTCTCATTCCAGAGGTCTCATTTATCAAAGTGTGTAGAACAATTTGTAATTGTGTGTGGAAAAAACAAAAGTACACACTCCAACACTGGTGTTTATCACGTGTGTACACACAGATGTAACTATATACAGTCATCAATCCTACAGATTCTCTACATGACTCTGTTCCTGCACAAACACATTCATTAACATAAAACAACATCCCCAAATCACCATAACATACAGTACATATATCACAAAAAGTAGAGATTAAACTAATGAGTGAATTTAGTGACTAAAAATATAATTAATAGTTTCTCACCGTGTTACTCGACCTTCATATACGACAACCAAACAGAGAGTAAAGAAAAGCGTGAGAGTTGAAAGAGTCTGTCACTTACATCGAGTTGCTTAAATATATGAGATAAAGTAGCTTCTCCAGCAGATCATACTGCTGTTTGATTTCTAAATAGTTACTATATTTCAGCAGTGGCTGATGATGGTGTACACAAACACCTGTTGATCTGATGTCCTTATGCCATAGAAATCAGACTAAATAAGCAAAGAAATAAAATGCACAATTATTGTTGATTTTATAAATGTGAAGCTCACCTAATATGTGGAGGAAGAACAGAAAAGGTGGAGATGTAAAGCATATTTCCCAAAGACTGTACATGAAATATTGAGTAAATAGACAAAATAAGTGCATATGTGAACCCAGCCATTATGGATGCACAAGCCAGTGCACTTTTAGTGCGGGGCCCAAGCCCGGGTAAATAGGGAGGGTTGCATTAGGAAGGACATTCAGCACAAAACATGTGCCAAATGAAATATGAGGATCACAAATGAGAATTTCATACCAGATCGGTTGAGGCCCAGGTTAACAACGACCGCCACAGGTATCGTTAGCCGTCAGGGTACCGGTGGAAATTGGGCTACTGTTGGCCGAAGGAGGAGAAGGAGCGGAGGAAAATGTCTACAGAGACGGCAGGGAAAAGAGAAGTGTAGGAGAGTAGAGGCATTTAAACTGTTATTATCATGGTGTGTATGGAAAGAGAAATGGTGTAGGGGTGATTCTGAAGGAAGAGTACAGCAAGAGTGTAGTGGAGGTGAAGAGGATTTCTGATAGGGTGATGATTGTGAAGGTGGAAGTTGAAGGGATGATGATAAACGTCATCAGTGCCTATGCTCCACAAGTTGGCTGTGAGATGGAGGAGAAGGAAATATTCTGGAGTGAATTAGATGAAGTGGGAGATGGTGTACCTAGGACAGAACGATTGGCGATTGGGGCAGACTTAAATGGGCATGTAGGTAGAGGGGAACAGAGGTGATGAGGAGGTAATGGATAGGTATGGTTTTAAGGAGAGGAATGTGGAAGGGCAGATGGTGGTAGATTTTGATAAAAGGATGGAAATTGCAGTGGTGAACACTTATTTTAAGAAGAAGGAGGATCATAGGGTGACGCATAGGAGTGGAGGAAGGTGCACACAGGTGGACTATGTGCTATGCAGGAGATGCCACCTGAAGGAGAGTGGAGACTGTAAGGTGTTGGCAGGGGACAGTGTAGCCAGACAGCATCGGATGGTGGTCTGTAGGATGGTTTTGGAGGTGAAGAAGAAGAGGATGAGAGTGAGGACTGAAAGAAGAATAATATGGTGGAAACTGAAGGAGGAAGACTGTAGTGTGAGGTTCAGACAGTTTAGACAGGAGCTCGGTGGTGGTGAAGAGGTGCTGTATGGGTGGGCAACTACTGCAGGAGTGATGAGGGAGGCAGCTAGATTAGTACTTGGTGTGACATCTGGAAATAGAAAGCAAGACAAGGAGACATGGTGGTGGAATGAGGAAGTGCAGGAGAGCATAAGGAGAAAGAGGTTGGCAAAACAGAAGTGGGATAGACAGAGTGATGAGAAAAGTAGGCAGGAGTATAAGGAGATGCGGCAGCAGGTAAAAAGGGATGTGGCAAAAGCGAAGGAAAAGGCATATGAGGAGCTGTATGAGAGGTTGGACACTAAGGAAGGAGAAAAGGATTTATACCGATTGGCCAGGCAGAGGGACCGAGCTGGGAAGGATGTGCTGCCAATTAGATTAATAAAGGATGGAGAAGGAAATGTGTTGACTATTGAGGAGAGTGTGTTGAGAAGGTGGAGGGAGTATTTTAAGCAGCTGATGAATGTGGAAAATCAGAGAGAGAGAAGGTTGGATGATGTGGAGTTGGTGAAGCAGGATGTAGATAGGATTAGTAAGGAGGAAGTGAGAGCAGCAATTAAGAGGATGAAGAATGGAAAGTCGGTTGGACCAGATGACATACCGGTAGAAGCGTGGATATGTTTAGGAGAGATGGCAGTGGAGTTTTTAATGAGATTGTTTAACAGGATTTTGGAAGGTGCAAAGATGCCTGAGGAATCTCCCGATCTTTAAGCATAATGGAGATGTGCAGACCTGCAGTAACTGCAGGGAAATTTAAGTTGATCAGTCATACCATGAAGTTATGGGAAAGAGTAGTGGAAGCCAGGCTGAGAGAAGAGGTGACCATCTGTCAGCAACAGTATGGTTTCATGCCAAGGAAAAGCACCACAGACGCATTATTTGCTTTGAGAATGTTGATGGAGAAGTATAGAGAAGGACAAAAGAAATTGCATTGTGGATTTGTGGATTTAGAGAAAGCGTACGACAGAGTGCCAAGAGGGGAGTTGTGGTATTGTATGAGGAAGTCAGGTGTGTCAGAGAAGTATGTGAGGGTGGTGCAGGACATGTATGAGGACAGTGTGACAGCAGTGAAGTGTGCAGTGGGTACGACAGACTGGTTCAGGGTGAAGGTTGGACTGCATCATAGATCGGCCCTGAGCCCTTTCCTGTTTGCAGTGATGATGGACAGGTTGACGGACGAGGTCATACAGGAGTCTCCCTGGACTATGATGTTTGCAGATGATATTGTGATTTGTGGTGAGAGTAGGGAGCAGGTTGAGAAGAGCCTGGAGGGGTGGAGATATGCGCTGGAGACAAGGGGAATGAAAGTCAGTAGGAGTAAGACAAAGTACATGTGTGTGAATGAGAGGGAGGGCAGTGGAGTGATGCGGTTGCAGGGAAAAGAGGTGGAGAAGGTGGAGGAGTTCAGGTACCTGGGGTCAACAGTGCAAAGTAATGGAGAGTGTGTTAGGGAAGTAAATAAAAGAGTGCAGGCAGGGTGGAGTGGGTGGAGAAGAGTGACAGGAGTGATTTGTGATAGTAGGGTATCAGCAAGCATGAAAGGAAAAGTTTATAGGACTGTGGTAAAACCTGCGATGTTGTATGGATTAGAGACAGTGGCATTGAGTAAAAGACAGGAGGTGGAGCTGGAGGTGGCAAAGCTGAAGATGTTGAGGATTTTGTTGGGAGTGACGACGATGGACAGGATTAGAAATGAGTTTATTAGAGGGACAGCGCATGTAGGATGTTTTGGTGACAAGGTGAGGGAGGCAAGATTGAGATGGTTTGGACATGTGCAGAGGAGGGACATGAATTATATTGGTAGAAGAATGCTGAGGATGGAGCCACCAGGAGAACAAGTGGAAGACCAAGGAGGAGGTTCATGGATGTGGTGAGGAAGACATGCAGGTAGTTGGTGTGAAAGAGGCAGATGTAGAGGACAGGGTGGTATGGAGACGGATGATCCGCTGTGGCGACCCCTAATGGGAGAAGCCGAAAGAGGAAAAAGAGGAACTTGAACATATGTGACTGGAATTTTCTGACATGCATGGAGGGAGATTTTCTTTTTTAAATTTTGCTTTAATTTAATTAATATATATTTTTGGTTATGTGTTAGATTTTTATCATGCCCAACCGAAACTTAATTCTTGGAGAGGTTTTTCCATACGATCTGCGATGCCCGTAGGCCTTTCTGAATTCAGGGAAGAATCACACCGCACACAGCAAATGCTTCCACTTCAGTTTATTGCAGGCAGCAGAACGTATTTATACACATACAGAGAAAAGAAACTTGACCTAGTTGTTTCCTGTTTAGACAAGAGGATATACTAGCTGGAGATGTGTAAGTCCAGATAAGACTCCCTGTTTACCTTACAGACTAACATCGTAAATATTCTATAGACACTGAACAGACAAAGGAATGTGTGTGAGATAGTGTGAAAACCATCTTAACACTAACAATGGCCACTTTAAATCATTTATGATTTAGCATCACACACCAAAACATAGGATGTTCATCCGGGGAACAGAACCGGTGACACAAACTGCAAATGAAAAGATAAAGACAACAAAAACATACAGATTCTATTTCATTATTTCCCTACATACATATAATCCTTCATCATCACTACACCAATCGAGGCCTTTATGGCCTGTCTTACCATCGTCATCAAACATGGCAACATACAAAGTATAATTCCAACAATCAGTACAAGAATCATTCCTAAAACAAAATAGTGTTCAACACTTGTAAACAAACTCTTAATCTTCTCAAAAAAACTTTGTTCAGCAGTTGTTTCACGTTCTTCAAGAGGACGAGAAGCTTCAGTGATGTTTTTCAGTGCTTGTTCGATAATATGACCATCAGCAGTATTATAGGGTATACAGGTACAGTCTCTTCTCACTGAATAATGTGTTCAAGAGGTTAAACAACATTAGGAGTGTAATTACAACTATGCACATATTGTTATAGAATTTAGACCTAGAGCAGGTATCAGGGTAAGCTAAACAAACAGTTAAGTGAGTCAGATCTTCACCCCGGAGGTGGCCCCCTTTCTACTATAAAGTAAGGATCTTTCCGTGGGCTCTCAACTGTTTCAGCCCTGAATACTCACTTAGGTAGGCTTCTTAGGCCAACAGACCAATTAGTGCACAGATTAAGTGGGTGCTGTTTTGATCCTGCTTGCATTTATCCACTGTGGCTGATAATCAGTCAGAACTCCAGTTCTGGTTACAGCTAGAACAGTCGCTGGACCCAGATACTTCGGCTCACCGACCTTGGTAGGCTTCAGACTTTGTATCAGGACCTGCTGATTAGTCACAAAAGAAGTGTGGCTTATCTGTGGGCAGAGGAAGAGTTAGTGAGACATCAGCACTGATAGAATTCAATTTCTCAACCAGGGCAGAAACGTAGTCGTCCACCATCACTTCCAGGTTACCTAAGGAAGAAATGCCAGTGCGTCCCCTGACCCATGGGGTTGGGAAAGGCCGGCCCATTAGAATTTCAAAAGGTGACAGTTTGGTAGTTGAAGATGGGGTCATTCTTATTTCTGTGAGTACTGCCAGGAGAACAACAGTCCAATTTCGGCCTGTTTCAATGCAGGCTTTAGTAATACGTTCCTTAATGGTTCTGTTTGTTCTCTCTACCACTCCAGCTGACTGTGGGTGATAGGGAATATTTAAATGCCAGTCAATTGCTAAGCTTTTAGCCAAGGGTTGTGTAACCTTCGAAGCAAAAGGTGTGCCGTTATCACTTTCAATGACACTAGGAATACCAAACCTAGAGATGATCTCTTTTGTTAATATTTTGACAACCATTTTAGCGTTTTCTGTCGCACATGCAAATGCTTCTGGCCACTTACTGAATCTGTCAACTATAACCAACAGGTATCTCAAATTTTCTACTGGTGGCATATGTGTAAAATCTATCTGTAGGTGTTGGAAAGGGGCTTCAGGAAAAGTAAGCGCAGTATGTTGTACAGGTCGATGTATGTTAGTTTTGACACAAGTCAAACATGAATCCAACACTAGCTTGGTTGTTTTAGCTACATCAGCAATACAGTATAATGCATTTATAGCCTGAATGACTTTAGCTATGCTAATGTGTGACATCCCATGTTAATGCTTCACCAACACTATTAAAGCTAGTTTAGGAAGAGCAATTATGCTATCTACATCTCTAATGATACCAGCAGAATCTGATTTACATTGTTTGGAAGTCCAATACTTGATGTCCTCCTCAGTAGGCTGACTCTGAAGTATTTTTAAATCAATATCTGGTATATTGGAGATATGTGACATCATCGAGATCTCAGGATTTGTATGTACTGTGTCCTAATCTACTGGTTGTTTTACTGCTTCCTTAGCTACTTTATTCGCTAACGTATTTCCCTGAATTTCCTCTGAATCACCTATGGCATGTCCTTTAACCTTCACTATGGCCACTTTGGCAGGAAGCTGAACAGCTTTTAAAAGGTCGCCTATGAAATTAAAATGTGCTATGGGCTTTCCATCAGCTGTTTTAAAGTCTCTTTGCTTCCATGTTTCGGCAAAATCATGCACAACACCATAAGCATACTTAGAATCAGTGTATATAGTCACTACTTTGCCTTCAGACAACTGACATGCTCTTGTGAGTGCGACCAACTCTGCAGCTTGTGCAGATGTGTATGGTAATGATTTAGCTTCAACTATTACATCAGGTAATCTTACAACTGCATATTCACATAAATACACACCATCAGAAGGTTTTGAACATGAACCATCTACATATAGACAATCCCCCTCTTCCAGGGTCGTATCTAAAAGATCGGGCCTACAAGAGGTCTCATGTTCAATGTGTTTAAGGCAATCATGTGTGTTGTCAAAACCATCTAAGTCAATATCGTCTAGCAGATCACGCAGAGCTACTACAGCTGAATGCGGCTGAGAAAAGGCTTAATAGCTAAGTTTTCCGTTGCCAAAAGCGTGGTCTCATAACCAGATCTACGTTGTGCTGTCATATGTTGTGTGTTGAGGTTGTGTAAAATAGCTGTTACCTGATGTGAGGTCTACAGTATCAAAGGATGTGACAGCACCGTTTTCTCAGCATCCTGGACCATCAGAGCCGCAGCAGCCACTGCACGCAAGCACGAGGGCAACCCTTGTGCTTTGTTGTCTAAAGATTTGGAAAGATATGCAACAGGGCGATATCTGTCACCATGTTCCTGGGCTAGGATCCCCGCAGCCGTACCACCACGTTCGTGCACATATAGGTGTATATCAGCCAAAGTTCTGTGCACTACAGCGGAGAATACGGCTGGCGAGTCAACGAAACCCCGAGGAAGACAGGTCCAGGTGAATTGACGTCCCCTATAGGTAAATGCAAAAAGCGGCTGCGTCTCTGAGGCCAAAGGGACACTGAAAAAAGCAGAACAAAGATCAATCACAGTAAAAAAAATCTGTGAGTCGCTGGTATAGAGTTAACAATGGTAGCTACATCGGGCACCAAAGGAGCTAACAGAATAACCAATATACTAATCTCACGTAAATCTTGTGTTAACCCCTAGCATTTCTTATCTGCCTTCAAGACGGGATTAATCGGTGTGTTATGCGGTGAATGTGTCTCGATCAAAACACCTTGTGACAATAAATTGTCAATAACTGGAGCAATGCCAACATTCTTCTCTTTCGACAATGGATATTGTTTAACAAAAATCGGATGGTGTGTTTTCATGAGTGCATGATACAGTTTTACCTGGATTAAACCTGCCTCATCTTTGTGAGAGGCCCATAATTTAGGGATAACTTCACCTAAATTTGGTTCATTAGGCAGGACCTCTGTACTACCTTGGAAAAAATCTTCCGGATGTGGCTGTGGCTCGGTTGAGAGCATGAGGACAGAAGGAAAAGACAGTGAGACATTGCTTTCAAAAAACAGAATCTTCATTCCCATTTTATGCATCACATCTCTTCCTAGAAGGTTTAAAGGCCAGTTTGGAATTATTGTAAAGCTATGATAAAAATTTAAACCAGTCGGTGTCACTACAGGCAAAAGGTTAGTTACAGGACATGAAATTGGAACCCCATCTATTTCCACGGAGCAGATACTTTTTCCTGAATGGGACCAGAATATTCACCCCCAGCAATTGAAGAACAGGTAGCGCCAGTATTAACAAGAAAACAATAGTCTTTATTGTCTATGCGCAACGTGACATTAGGCAAGGTCGAAGGGTGATTACTGTAGGATAAAGTTATCATCGAAAAATCCTGGGCTTCATCGCTCTGTAGGCTGCCCTATGCAGAAGTCCATTGAGTAGGATATTGCTTCTGTGTGGGCCTCTGCACAACTGCATGCTGGTCTGCATTCTCTATTCGCTGAGTGGTTACGCCCCTTCTCTCATCTTCCATTCTCTTTCTGCAAGTTTTAACCCAATGACCAGACTTTCCACAATAATTGCACCTCCCCCTTTTCTTAAAACCTCCTCCTTGAGTTTTGTACTCTGGCTGGAATGCACCACTTCCTGTTGCAGCAAAGAGCATAGTGGGTTGAGACTTAACTAAACCAGAAGCGGACTAAAAACCTCCAGCGGCATCTAAATCTCTAATTCTTGCACAGAACTGATCTACCGACTTCTCGAGCATCTTCTACCGACTGTCTGTCGTGATGCGAATCAGTTGAGCCTGAGAAGCTTTCATGTTATTCAAACAAGTATTTATAAACAACACATTGTGTGTATCATCAGTTGGCAGTTTAGAATCAATCTCCCGTGCTGCTTTAAACCGCACCACAAAGGCAGACGGCGTTTCTTTAAAACCCTGCTTAGTGTTAGCTGCATGTGAAATGGCACGCTTGGATGCTATTCTGTTATCCAGAAAATCCTCCAACTCATTATACATTTGCATTACATTGGTGTCGTTTTCCCAAAAAATCTGGTGACTATTCACAGCCGTGCCCTCGCCTGTAATGGCATCATTAACTCACGGGAGGGTCAGACATTTTTCTATGATCAACTCCTCTGTAACATCGTCTCCCAAAGTACGCAAAAAAATAGTTCTAAAATCTGGGCCCGTTAACTGTGCATACTAAGTGTGGCTTTTCAAGATCTGTACATATTTTGTGGGGTTAGTTGGAATAGGAAGACTCCTACATATAGCATCAATATTACTAGCTTTCGCTGGTTTAACATGTATTTCATTTGGCTCTCGTACAAATGCAAAACAGGCAGCGCAGGATAAAGACCAGGGCTAGTAGACGGTGTCGAATTGTAAGGTGGAGGCGATTGTTTCTTATTTAAAGAACATTTAGAAGCATTGACTCTTTCTGGACCTTTGTCCCAGTACTTCTTCAGATTTACCCATTTATCATAGGACTCACGCATATAAGTGTAGTCCCAATTGGGATCGCTCCATCCACCGTTCACCATGGAATACACATTTTCCATATCGCGGGTCTTAAATGACCCATGTCTAGGAAAATTATCTACCTGCGACATGCATTCACTCCATCCTGCCAAATTATCTAAATAAGGATTAGTCCAGTAACCGGCACTATTCCTATACATCCAATCTTTGGGGTTTTCTTCCAGCAGTGGGCGAGAAACGGTATGACCCATCTTCTTAACACAGAACAAAGAACAGACACACAACACTTAATACACATACAATACACACAACACTAGGCACCAGGGGGATCACAGTCTTCAAACAAAAAAGTAATCCAATCTCTCCAATTGAATCACAAATTTTGTTAGCTAGGAGAAAAAAATAGACTATAAAGTCAAAACAAGATTGAAGTCTTTTGAAAAATTTTAAAGCCTTTTCAAAATGTTTCTTCAGTTTCTTTTCACTTTTCTCTCCCTTTTTTTTTCTAAACAATTAATTTTCTATTTATCTATTTTTTTTGGGCATATAAATTATTGTGGATTATTTTGGATACTTCAGACAATATCGCCTATATTAGACAGACCGTAAAAAACGTCTTCTAATCTTACATCTTACATCTAAGATGAGGAAACCAATGTCGCAACGAAATCATCCCACCAAAGGAAATTATCATTAATTAAACAATTAATGCATAACCAAGACACGAACACATATGCAGCCCTATTGGCTGGCATACGGGACAATCCCCGCAAACAAGGAAATATCTCAAAACTTACCTTGATGCGTGACTTCCCTTTTTGGAAATTGCCGGAAAGTATCTCGCTTCTGACACCAAAACTGTTAGATTTTTATCATGCCCAAACGAAACTTGATTCTTGGAGAGGTTTTCCATATGATCTGTGATGCCCGTAGGCCTTTCTGAATTCAGGGAAGAATCACACCGCACACAGCAAATGCTTCCTCTTCAGTTTATTGTAGGCAGCAGAACATATATATACACATACAGAGAAAATAAACCTGACCTAGTTGTTTCCTGTTTAGACAAGAGGATATACTAGCTGGAGATGTGTAAGTCCAGATAAGACTCCAGACTAACATTGTAAATATTCTATAGACACTGAACCGACAAAGGAATGTGTGTAAGATAATGTAAAAACCATCTTAACACTAACATTATGTTTTTCATCACTTTTCAGTTGCTTCCCTTAGGGGTCGCAACAACGTATAATCTGTCTTTATACCCCATGTCATCTATATCTGCCTCTTTTAAATCAACTACTAAACTAAAATTACAAGCGGGAGTAACAGGAGTTTATTTTACTAGTTGATTAATTTGGGATGTAACAGTAATTTTACTTCAGCATGATGTCTTAATTCAGTTCTGTTTCCATCTTAAAAACAGCACAACAGCCTGCAATTTACAGGTGCCACTATCACACACTGATATTAAACATTTTGTGTCACATTTCATAACATTATGATGCAGATCAACATTTAAACTGAAATTGAAATTAAATAAAAAAATGTTTGTGCAAGTGAGAGAGAGAGAGAGAGAGAGAGAGAGAGAGAGAGAGAGAGAGAGAGAGAGAGATACCGTTATATTTCTAAAATGTTGGTCAGGTTTATGAAGTCTGACCACAAATATTCTTCACTATCTTCTTCTTCTTTCGGCTGCTCCCATTAGGGGTCGCCACAGCGGATCATCCGTCTCCATACCACCCTGCCCTCTACATCTGCCTCTTTTACACCAACTACCTGCATGTCTTCCCTCACCACATCCATGAACCTCCTCCTTGGCCTTCCTCTTTTCCTCCTACCTGGTGGCTCCATCCTCAGCATTCTTCTACCAATATAATTCATGTCCCTCCTCTGAACATGTCCAAACCATCTCAATCTCGCCTCCCTCACCTTGTCACCAAAACATCCTACATGCACTGTCCCTCTAATAAACTCATTTATAATCTTATTCATCCTCGTCACTCCCAACGAAAACCTTAACATCTTCAGCTCTGCTACCTCCAGCTCCACCTCCTGTCTTTTACTCAATGCCACTGTCTCTAAACCATACAACATCGCAGGTCTCACCACAGTCCTATAAACTTTCCCTTTTAATTTTGCAGATACCCTACTATCACAAATCCCTCCTGTCACTCTTCTCCACCCACTCCACCCTGCCTACACTCTTTTCTTTACTTCTCTAACACACTCTCCATTACTTTGCACGGTTGACCCCAGGTACCTGAATTCCTCCACCTTCTGAAGCTCTTCTCCCTGCAACCGCACCACTCCACTGCCCTCCCTCTCATTCACACACATGTATTCTGTCTTACTCCTACTGACTTTCATTCCCCTTCTCTCCAGTGCATATCTCCACCTCTCCAGGCTCTTCTCAACCTGCTCCCTACTCTCACAACAAATCACAATATCATCCGCAAACATCATAGTCCAGGGAGACTCCTGTCTGACCTCGTCCGTCAACCTGTCCATCACCACTGCAAACAGGAAAGGGCTCAGGGCCGATCCTTGATGCAGTCCAACCTTCACTCTAAACCAGTCTGTCGTACCTACTGCACACTTCACTGCCGTCACACTAACCCTAACCCTTAACCCTAAACCCTAACCCTAACCCTAAACCCTGACCCTGACCCCTGACCCTGACCCTAACCCCCTAACCCTAACCCCTAACCCTAACCCTACCCCTGACCCTGACCCTAACCCTAACCCAACCCTAACCCTACCCCTAACCCTACCCCTAACCTAACCCTACCCCTAACCCTAACCCCTAACCCTAACCCTAACCCCTACCCCTAACCCTAACACTAACCCTAACACTAACACTAACACTCTAACCCTAACCCTAACCCCTAACCCTACCCCTAACCCTACCCCTCACCCTGACCCTGACCCTAACCCTAACCCTAACCCTAACCCCAACCCTAACCCTCACCCTGACCCTAACCCTAACCCTAACCCCCTAACCCTAACCCCCTAACCCTAACCCTTAACCCTAACCCTAACCCCCTAACCCTCTAACCCTAACCCTAACCCCTAACACCCAACCCTAACCCCTAACCCTAACCCCCTAACCCTAACCACCTAACCCTAACCCCCTAACCCTAAACCCTAACCCTAACCCCTAACCCAACCCTAACCCTAACCCTAACCCCTAACCCCTAAACCTAACCCCTAACCTAACCCAACTCTCTAACCCTAACTCTAACCCATCCTTAACTCTAACCCTAACCCTGACCCTAACCCTAACCCCTGACCCTGACACTAACCCTGACTCTAACCCTTTAACCCTAACCCTGACGCTCTAACCCCAAACCCTAACCCCAACCCCAACCCTAACCCTGACCCTAACCCCTAGCCCTAACCCCTAACTCTTAAACACTAACCCTACCCCTAACTTATAAACCCTAACCCCTAACCCCAACCCTAACCCTAACCCCAAACCCTGACACTACCCCTAACCAAACCCTAACCCTACCCTACCCTAACCCTCTAACCCTAACCCTCTAAACCTGACCCTCACCCTAACCCTAACCCCTAACCAAACCCTGACCCTGACCCTACCCTAACCCTACCACTACCAAAAACCCAACCATAACCTAACCCTGACCTTAACCCAAACCCGAACCTATAAAAAAAACCTAACCCTAACCCAACCCTAACTCTACCACTAACCCTACCCCCTAACCATAACCCCTAACCCAACCCTAACCACAAAACCCTGACCCTAAACCCTAACCCAACCCTAACTCTTAACCCTAACCACTAACCTTAACCCCAAACCCAACCCTAAACCTGATTTCTATCCCTTACCCTAAACTCTAACCCTAACCATAAAACCTAACCCTACTTTCTATGCCTAACCCTTACACCTCTATCCTAAATCCAATACCTAAAACCCAGCCCTAATTTCTATCCCCAAAATCTAAACCCTAACGCCTAACCCTCTACCTCTTACCCTAACCCTCTACCTCCAACCTTAACCTCCAACCCAACGATAATCTAACCCTACAAAACAAAAATCCTTGATTTCACTTCATTTAATTTTATTTTTAATACAAAAAAAGACACCACAAAATATTTTATTTAAAAAGACACAAAAAGCTTTTAAACAAAAAAAAATGGTTTTGCCGTGCCAGACAGAGATGGTTGAATGGTTGTCACCCGCAGGCATGCCATTCAGAGCATTGTACCACCTATGCACCGTCATCACCACCGTACAGGATACCATTCACAGTGAGAGAGGTTATTCTCTCATGCAGACATGGTAAAATATGGCAACATCCAAAAACAACGTAATGCACAGTGACAGTGTACTGGCCCCTTGTGGAAAGAGTTAATTGTGTTTTGAGTTTCTTGTGTTTTGTCCACGCAGAGCCACTGTAGTTCAGGTATTCTCTTAACATTCCTACAGCAAGTCATTAGCAGAGTGTTAAAGTCTTTAAACTAATACTTTGGCTCCTAAACATATCTGTCTGTAGGTATTTGTTTGATAGTGATCCTAGCTTACATTAGATACCAATTTTATTAATTTTAGCATGTTTTCTATTTCTAATTTGTAAGAAAATATGTGGCGCTATTACCGTTAGCTTCTCTATGGCATTTTCTATGTACATTAGCATCCTGCTAATCGCTCGCTAATGAGATAGTTTTTTGTAGTCATTTGGTTAATTCTAAGCTTCTTATTTTATAATTGCATTGTCTATTCACCCGATTGAGATTGTAATGTGCATTCTCTTCGTTTCTGTATGTTACAGTTTGACAGTCTTTCCAGTAAAACACACTAAATGAGCAAGACGCTTCCTAGTTCTTTATTGGAGACTGTTAGCTATCTGTAAAGCTAGTTCACACACACTAGTAAAGGCAGAATAGACAGAGAGCTCTCTCCTATTCAGACGCAATGAAATTTGCAGGCCACACGAGGGCAAAAAAATACATACCGTACTGCATCACATCAGCTGTCTTTCAGAACAAAACTGTTCTGAAACTGGTCTGTTGGGGACATGAGGTTAAAACAACGATCCCACATAAAACAAATCAAACATGTGCCACTCGTCCATATCTGCAAAAAAAGAACACACAGCAGAGACAAAATGTTGTTCAAAAGCAATCGGATGACTCAGATTTAGTGAATACAGTGAATACAGACGGAAAAATGTTAGAACATTGGCTTAAAAATATAAAATAAATCTCCTCATAAACATGCATGCACAGGAGGGGAACAAAAATGTTACACAACTCCGCCTGCTTAATAGAGGCCTAAACTTTATTCCATCATGGAATATTAACAGACAATATCACAGGAGGCAAATGCGGTATGATCTGCAACAATACCACCGGACCCTAACCCCCCACCTTTCACACCTAAATCAGACTGAGTCCCACCCATAGATAAAGTGCCCACTGAACTTTACATACTATTTGAAAACAGACCTTCAATCCTTCGAAAGACACTGCAGACCGTCTTGGGAACAGCTTAAACTCACTCCTGAGGAAATCAGTGCTCTGAAAGCGTTAAAGTATACCAAAAGTATTATTATCAAACCCGCTGACAAGGGCAGTGCAACTGTAAATATAGAAAAATTAGACAGGCCCATTTATCGTGACACCGTACCCCTAATCAAGGAAATAGTTCCGGCCCTGTAAACAAAAAAACGAACAAATGCCAAACAGAAATCTAATCTCTTGGGTCACATGGAGCCCAGATGCAGGAGATTCTATTTGCTCCCTAAAATACACAAAGATCCAGCCAAATGGAGCAAACTCCACGAAATTCCTCTCGGAAGGCCTATAGTGTCGGATTGTGAAAGAAAAACATACCATACGGCCTAGTTCGGGATTTTTATTAAAATCCTCTTTTGACGGGCTACACTAACTATTTAAAAGACACATTTGACTTTATTTAGAAAATTAAAGAACTTCAAATTCCCCAAAAGGATGTCCTGTTCACTATGGATATTGACAGCCTTTACACCAATATTGACATCCAGGAAGGAATACAGGCCATAAAAATTCCAGGCCTTCAAATTCCATATTTCAAAAATACCTGGACAGATCCAGGCCTGATAAGGAGCTTATTCAATGATTAAAAAAAAAAATTCTAAAGAGGAACGATTTTGAGTTCAGTGGGGAATTCTTCCTGCAGATTAAGGGAACAGCGATGGAAAAGAAGTTTGCTCCGGCCTGGTCAAATCACAACTCATGAGGTTTCGTTGCATATGTACCCGAGAACGGGACTTCATGGAAGCGACAAGAATCCTCTTAGGAGCACTTAGGAGTAGAGGATATAAAAGGTACTTTTTGAGGAGGATTTTTAAATCGTACAGTGCACAGCAAAAACTGTGTTTACCTCATTTCCTGTAAACAATGTGGAGCCCAATATGTTGGAGCGACAGTAACACAATCTTGATCAGGATGACGCAACACAAACACAATATCTTCAAAGAAAAACAAATGGCTTACCTGGTCAAACACTTCTGGGAACATGGATTGGAATCCATAAGAGTCATGGTCATACAGGCAAACCCACAATGGTATGAGCCCCTGAGGAAAAGAGCAGAGAGAATTTGGATTCAGAAACTAGGTACTGTTTATCCCCAAGGCTTAAATGAGTGGTGAATACAGTCTTATTAGGAGCATTAAAGGCCTGTGCAAACAGGTTAGCACCTACCTCTGACTCTAAACCTAACCCTAACCCTAAATCCTAAGCCTAACCACTAAACTTAACCCCAACCCTAAACCTAACCCTAACTCCAACCTATAAGCCTAAAACCTAAACCTAATCCCTAACCATAACCCTTAAACCTAACCCTACCCAAACCATAACCTTTACTGCTGATGTCGGATCATTTAGAACAAAAGCAACATGACATGTCCCTAGTCACTACAATTAGTTTAATTTATTTGTGCTTACAGGTCCATCTCAGTACAGAGTGGGTAGTGTCAGTATGCATAGGTTAGTCTCAGTACAGATTAAGTAGTGTCAGTACAGATGGGTAGTATCAGTAGTGTCAATACAGATCTGGTAGTATCAGTACAGATTGGGCAGTGTCAGTACAGACAGATATAGTGGATTGCTTGCTGTGTTGTGTAGTCATTGTTGGGGAGGAAGTGAAGGTCTGGCAGAGAAGGTCGCCATTAGCAGTCACAGACGATGGAGCAGGTGTGGCAGGGGGGTTGAGTAATGAAAAGATTATATTGTGGAGCTTATAAGGATCTTGTGTAGAGGCCTCAAGCTTTTTCTTGTAGAAGGCAGTTTTAGCAGAAGTCACATCCAAAGAAAATTTGGTGTGCACGGTAAGATGCAAGGTCTGCATCGAGTTGTGATTTCTTCCACTTCCTCTCTGCTGATCTCACAATCTCGTCGATTGCTGCGGAAAAAACTTCTGACAGCCAGGGTGTGGGACAAGAAGTCTTTTCGGGTTTTGTAGTAAAGGGACAAAGGAGGTCCATAGTTGAGGAAAGAGATGAGAGGAAGGACTCGGTAGCAGCATCCAAGGATAGAGAGGAAAAGGAATCAGGGTCAGGAGGGGATGAAAGAGAACAGGAAGCTACAGAGGAGGGAGAGATTGAGTGAAGGTTAGGATGGATAAGAGAAACATTTAATTTATTGTTAGGTTGAATAGGAACAGAGATTGAAAATGAAACCAGGTGATGATCAGAGTTTAGAAGTGGAGTGGCAGTCATGTCTGTAGCTGGGGTAGGGCAGGTGAAAACCGGGTCCAGGACATTTCCTTCCTTTGGGTGTTGGAAGGCAGCTGTTAAATGTCAAGGTATTCAGAAAAGTGTCAGTAGGGATTGTTCAGATTGGGTAGTGTAAATGTCAGTTCTGATGGAGTAGTGTGAGTACCTGTGTGTGAGTGTGTGTGTGTGTATGTGTGTGTGTGTGTGTGTGTGTGTGTGTGTGTTAGAGAGATGGAGTACTGTCAGTATGGATCAGATAGTGCCAGTATACATTGGGAAGTGTCAGTACGGATTGGGTGGTGTCAGTACAGATCAAGGCGTGTGAGTACAGATCAGGTAGTGTGAGTGTTAGTACAGATCGGGTAGTGGAAAAACAGATTGGGTAGGGTTAAGGTTACCGAATACATTCATCATATGTCCTTTTGTGATTCAAAAGTGTGATGCAAAAGCACAGAGAACAAAATCACATTAGTGATTAATCAAATATTACATAAGCAATGACATGAAGGACAAAGAGACAGAGAGAGAGAGAGAGAGAAAATGAGTGTGGGGAATGACATCACAGAATTGATTCATCTTTAGGCCAATGTGGTGCTGAAGAGAAAAGGGTCTCACAGCTGAAATGACCTTCCTAATTTTAATTGTTAAAAGTTCCTGATAAAAGTGGGCTACATACACAGTTCAAATATATTTAATAAGAAAACACTTATTAAATATTATTATTAAAGCACTTATTAAAGCTTTACTGTCCATAATTCAAAGTTGATATTGCTCAAAAAGTTAATTATAAATGAAGTACTGTTTAAAAAAAAAAATTTTTTTTTTTCAATTTATATATAAATACATGAAATCAGTCCTGGGGCAATTCAGAAAAGTACTGGGTTAAAAGGCACATGTCTCATGAGATTATATTTAAAATGTTATTTAGATTTTAATAACAAATGAGATTCCTAAACATTTATCTGAGACTATGTCTGATCCTTTTCTCCCTCCCCCTGTTTGAGAGCCACCTGCTAAACTCAGGTGATCATTCATACTTCATTCATACAGTCTGCATAGAAAAGGCTCTTGTTCTACATGTTTGAATATTGATATTGAGTTAACATTCATATTGATGACCAGGTAGCAGACAAGCTCTTGTTTTACAGTCATATTGATGTGACACACACACACACACACACACACACACACACACACACACACACACACACACTTTTCAAGCATTTCTTTTATAAAAACAAACGGGCAATAAAACCAATAGAATGGTATACCGCTATAAAAGGGAGATATATTATAACTTACAGTTGCAGATCTCCATGTCTCTGTTACTCAGCCCCAAAAATATTTTCCACATCGCTGCTTTTTTTTTGCAAATCTCAGATAAAACAACCTTTTTGATTGTCCATTTCTTTTTTTGTAAACAAAGTCCAGTTAGCACGAGCTATAAACAGCTGTTTGTGTTGACCTGAGAGCTGCATCACTTCCGGGTTCGTCACTGCACGTGCTGCTTTAGCCAGTAATAGTTTGTAAAGAGTAATAAAAGTAAAACTCACACAGTTTTACACATGGAGAATAAAATTCTCCCATATATCATTAGAATCCTGCACTTATTGGCTACATCAGTCATTTTGTTTCCATCATGCTGCTGGCTGGAAATAAAAGGTTTGAAATTAAAGGAGCTGCAGAAAAAAAAACATGACACCTGCAGAGAGAGTAGAGACTCAACCAAAGATTCTTTTACATTTTATTTTATTTTATAATTTTTATTTTGTGGTCTCATTTGTTTTGTAACACTATATTCTACCAGTTACATTTGTTTTTTACCAGTACAATGTCGTTTTTTATTCGAAAGTTATTCGGAAATATATAAACATAAACACCAGCCGAAGTTCTGTGACATGAACAAAAGAATAACCATGCAAATCACAACAACATTGTTTGGTTGGAGCAGAAATTCTTTACAGCATGTTGTTCACTGGAGCCCCATCTTCCTAATAAACCAGGATTCGCAGCAGTGGATGTGTTTGTGACTCGTTTTTACAATAATAATGTAAGTAGTGCAGTTTTTTATGCATGTTGTTGTTGATGGGACATGTTTCTTGTTGTTTCTCTTCTTCTTTTGGCTTCTCCCATTAGAGGTCTCCACAGTGGATTTTCCGTCTCCATAATACTCAATTCTCTACACCTGCCTCTTTCAAACCAACTACCTGCATGTCTTCCCTCACCATATCCATAAACCTCCTTCTTGGCCTTCCACTTTTCCTCATCCTGGTGACTCCATCCTCAACATTCTGCTATCGATACATCCCATCCGATTTTTTTATGCATGTTGTTGTTGATGGGACGTTTCTTGTTGTTTCTCTTCTTCTTTTGGCTTCTCCCATTAGAGGTCTCCACAGTGGATTTTCCGTCTCAATAATACTCAATTCTCTACACCTGCCTCTTTCAAACCAACTACCTGCATGTCTTCCCTCACCATATCCATAAACCTCCTTCTTGGCCTTCCACTTTTCCTCATCCTGGTGACGCCATCCTCAACATTCTGCTACCGATACATCCCATGTCCCACCTCTTTGAATATCCAAACCATCTCAATCTCACCTTGTCTCCAAAACATCCTACATGCGCTGTCCCTCTAGTAAACTTTTTTCTAATCCTGTCCATCCTCTTCACTCACAATAAAAACCTCAACATCTTCAGCTCTGCTACTTCCAGCTCCACCTTCTGTATTTTACTCAATGCCACTGTCTCTAAACCATACAACATCTCCGGTCTCACCACAGTCCTATAAACTTTTCCTTTCACTCTAACAGATACTCTTTTATCACTAATCACTCTCCTCCACCCACTCCACCCTGCGTGAACTCTTTTCTTCACTTCTCTAACACAATATCCATTACTTTGCACTGTTGACCCCAGGTACCTGAACTCCTCCATCTTCTTCACCTCTTCTCCTTGCAACTGCACCACTCCACTGCCCTGATCAACTAAATTCCCCTGTATTTACTGCAGGTCTGCACATCTCCCTTATTCTTAAAGATCAGTACCAGCACACTCCTTCTCCATTCCTCAGGCATCTTCTCACCTTCCAACATCTTGTTAAACAATCTGGGTAAAAACTCCACTGCATCTCTCCTAAACATCTCCATGCTTCTACAGGTATGTCATCTGGTCCAACTGACTTTTCATTCTTCATCGTATTTATCGCTGCTCTTACTTTCTCCTTATTAATCCTATTCACTTCCCGCGTCACCATCTCCACCATCCAACCTTCTCTCTCTCATTATCCTCTGACATAGCTGCTCAAAATACTCATTCCCTCTTCTCAACACACTCTCCTTACTAGTCAACACATTTCTATCTCCATCCTTTATTGCTCTAACTTGCAGTACATCCTTCCCAGCCTGGTCCCTATGCCTGGCTAATCGTTATAAATCCTTTTCTCCTTCCTTATTGTCCAACTTCTCCTACAGCTTCCTATTTTTCCTATTTGCCGCATCTCCTTGTACTCCTGCCTACTTTTCTTATCACTCTGTCGATACCAATTCTGTTTTGCCAACCTCTTTCTCCTTATGCCGTCCTGCACTATCATTCCACCAACCTCATTCCACCACCACGTCTCTTTGTCTTTCTATCTATTTCCAGATACCAGACCAAGTATGTTTCTAGCTGCCACCTGTCAACACCTTACAGTCTCCTATCACCTTCAGGTTGCATCTCCTACATAGAACATAGTCCGCCTGTGTGCACCTTCCTCCAGTCTTATACGTCACCGTATGATCCTCCTTCTTCTTAAAATATGTGTTCACCACTGCCATTTCCATCCTTTTAGCAAAATCTACCACCATTTGCCCTTCCACATTCCTCACCTTAAAGCCATACCTACCATCACCTCCTCATCAACTCTGTTCCCTTCACCTACATACCCATTAAAGTCTCTCCCAATCACCAATCTTTCATTCCTAGGTTCACCTTCTACCACTTCATCTAACTCACTCTAGAATTTTTCCTTCTCCTCCATCTCACAACCCACTTGTGGAGCATAGGCACAGACGACATTTATCATCACCCCTTCGACTTCCAGCTTCATGTTCAGCACCCTATGAGGAACTCTAATTTCCATCTACTACACTCTTCCTTCAGGAACACACCTACACCATCTTTCTTACCATCCACACTATAAAAGAACAGTTCAAACCCACCTCCAATGTTCCTTTCCACTTGGTCTCCTGAACACACAACATATCTACTTTTCTCCTCTCCATCATATCAGCGCCCTCTCTCCCTTTACCAGTCATACTACCAACATTTAAAGTTCCAACCCAAACCTCCACTCTCCTCCACTTCTCCTTTCCCTGCTGTCTCTGTAGACGTCTTCCTCCTCTCCTTCTCTTCCTTCGGCCAACAGTAGCCCAATTTCCACCGATACCCTGTTGGCTAATGATACCTGTGGCAGTCGTTGGTAACCTGAAGTAATCCAGAAAAGTACCAGGTAATATTTATCTGAGACTATATCTAATCCTGTTTTTCCTCCCCCTGTTTGAGAGGCACCTGGTAAATTCTGGTTCTCCCTGTTTAAGAGCCACCTGCTAGACTCTGTAATGGCTGACCATTAAAGGCTTTTGTTATACAGGTTTGGCTATTGATATTGATTTGGCATTTATATTAATGGCCAGGTAGCCAGAAAAGCTATTGTTTGACAGTCATGGCCATTCATATTGATGTCCGGCCATTCCAATTCCAACAACACACACACGCTTTTCAAGCATTTCTCTTGCATAACATTGTAAAAAACTGTAAAGTTGTTTACTTTTTTTGTGAACAAAGTCCAGTTAACACGAGCTGGAAAGAGCTGGTTTTTTTTGCAGAACCGAGAGCTGCATCTACTCTCTGGTATGTCACTGTGCACGTGCTCCTCTCTTTGACCACTAAGACTTTCTAAAGAGTAATAACAGGCAATACAGCTCAATTAGCTCGGATAACTGAGTGTGATTAAGAAATAAGAGATTGGATGACCCATAACTTTCTACTATTAAATTCTGATAAGATGGAGATTTTGCTCATCGGCCCAAAAACTAGTATACAGAAGCTCCAGCATCTCAACCTGCATTTAGATGGATGTTCTGTAACCACTAGTTCAACGGTAAAAGACCTGGGAGTTATTTTAAACTACAACTTGTCTTTCAAAAATCATATTAACCAAGTTACAAAAACAGCTTCTTCCACCTTAGAAATATTTCGAAGTTAAGAAACATGTTGTCTATATCTATAGCTCGTCCATGCGTTCATGACCTCCAGACTAGACTATTGTAATGCATTACTAGGTGGATGTCCTGCATAATTAACAAACAAGCTTCAGTTAGTTCAGAATGCAGCAGCCAGAGTTCTTACAAGGTCAAGAAAATATATAACCCCAATCTTATCGTCCCTACACTGGCTACCTGTTAGTTGCAAGTTTCGAATTGACTACAAACTATTACTTCTTACTTATAAAACACTAAATGGTTTATCTCCATGTATCGATCCAGACTTTTAACACGCTACAATCCGTCACGCTCCCTGAGATCTCAAAACTCTGGACTTCTAGTAGTTCCTAGAATAGCAAAGTCCACTGAAGGTGGTAGAACATTCTCACATTTAGCTCCTAAACTCTGGAATAGTCTTCCTGACAGTGTTCGTGGCTCAGACACACTCACCCAGTTTAAGTGCAGATTAAAAAGGTATCTCTTTAGCAAAGCCTAAACATAACACACGTCTCACATCATAACCTTGTGCTCCAGAACATCTGATCACATTATCAACTTGTGCTATTAATATCATGAACAGCAGCTACACTAATTTCTCACCACTGCTTCTCTTTCTTTCCCCATCCCGAGGCTTCCTGAGGTTTGGGCAGCTCCAGTCATGTCCCACCTCATGAAGATTGTGGACCTTTGAAGAAGCAGATCCCGAACTGTTATAAAATGCAGTTTATACCCATCAAAATACAGGGTTTACATTGTAATAACTATGGTTCATAGCCATATTTTTTATAGCTCAGAACTGTTTAATTTAAAGGTTTATTTTGTAATATTTACAGATAAAACCTATAATTATTTTACAAAGCAGACAGGAAACTAAACTAATATGTAAATGCTGTTGAACTATTTTTTATTATTAGTAACCACAGTGAATTCAAAGCATTATTTAATCACACCAGCTGGGAGCTAGAAAAGAGAAGTTACATTTCTGAACATTCAGATTTTATCTTTTAGAAACTATTAAGAGTACTTTCATTCTAATTGATGAACACAAACCTAAATCGAATCATCTTAACCCATCAAAATCTATTAATAGACTTGGACATCAGTGTGGTTCCATGTATTTTTTAAATAAAGACTGGCAGGCATTTAAAAAATAACAATAATGTATTTTCTGTTCTCGTGTTTTAACAGAAGTATACAGTGTCTACAGTGACAGAATTTTAAAGATTTCTGCTACCCAACTCCCACTTTAAACTGAGCTTGGGTTAGGGTTAAGGTTTGGGGACAGTAAGAACTACTAAAGCAAAACAAGGCACAAGTGCTTACAGAATATAGCTACCACTAAACATGTGGTTACAACTCAAATCATTAACGTTTCAATGTTTATAAAGTTTAAACTTGGAAACCTTGAAAACATTGAAACTCTAAATATTAAGTGAACCTCCCCTCCTAGGTGTCTTTTAAATACCTTTGCAGGAATTCAAGCACTGACACCAGTTCAGTAGGGTAGTGAATGTTGAAACAGTAGTAACTGCCAAACAGCAGCATAGCAGGAACGTCATGTGGATACATTTCAATTCAATGAAGACATGTACATGTATTAAGGTAATTGTGTATTTACATAAGGTATTTTTCGTCTATAAATTGCTACTTTTTTCCCCACATTTAAATCCCGTGGCTTAACCCTCTGGAGTCTGAGGGTGTTTTTGACCCCTTGAGAGATTTTGAAATGCTCTTACATTTGGTTCTTTTTAGTTGCTTTTAAAATACATTATTGACAAAAGGCTTATCACACTGTATTCAGCACAAACTGGGCTACCATAATATGTAAACAACTTGTGTTTGTATTTTTGACAAAATAAGGTTTATGCATGTTTTTTGAAAAAGCAAAAAAAAAAAAAAAA
>MU589789.1:51626-61626 GCA_024362625.1 Silurus asotus
CAAAAAAAAAAAAAAAAAAAAAAAAAAAAAAAAAAAAAAAACCTGACTGAAATTAGGACACAAAACCGATAGTAAACATGTTTCCCCAAGACTTTTTGAGAACAGAGCTTCTGATGTAGGTTTTTTTAAATCATGTACAAATCATCCTGCCTGCTCATACACCTCAAATACTTTGATTTAAAATTTAAAAAACACTTTCTAATTTGAAAGGACATATGTGAAGAGACGTAGACATGCCGTGACTGACAGCTTTGTAGACAATGGGTCGCATAATGAGCTGTGGATCACTGAGCCAGGATCACAGTGAGAAGTACAGTACTACAACAAGGAATGTGTTTCCTTTGTGTTTATTAAAAATACACATTAGCAGGGACAGCATTAAAAAGGGAATTGTGTAACAATAAAAACACAGTACAGTATGTATAAAAATAAAGAGTGCAACAAAAACTAACACAACACACTACAGTAGGGTTCTGCAAATCCCAGCCTGTAGGGCTACAATACTATGCATTAAATAATAATAGTGTATCCATTTGAAGAATCTGCAAGAATAAACAACTTGAACCCCCACTTAGTCGACTTGGCTTTCATGTACTGTGTCCTCCAAGTGTTAGCTTTGCATGCTACCATCCTCTCATCCACGGCTAAATGTCTTCTAGGATGATAAATTGCTTTGCAGGTCTTACGGATTGTGTCCATAATCAGTTTCACTCTGAACAGACGGTCATGTTCAGATGTGCCCCTCTTTGTCGTTTTCTTTGTCTGCATCTGGGTGACTCGTGTACATTCCACAAAATGTTCCTGTATCTGTCCCTTGACATAATTGTTGCTGGAAAGGAAACTGAAAATTCTGCTCTTTCACCAGTAGTCTATGATGGAGAACAACTTTACCATTGCCATGTAAAATAAGAGCCCAATGTAGCAATACATCTCCCTCACGGTTACATCTCTCCATTTGTATTTGTGTCTCTTGGCTATTGACTTGGCAGCTTGAGCATTTGTGTTGTGGCACAAAGTTGACACACAACACTGTCTGGGAAAAAACATTTTAAATAGACTACATGGAGAATGGGAGTCAGAAGACCTCAGTTAAGGTTCAGGTTCACGTGCGGGCAGGAATCGCAGAGTCTGTGGAACTGTGTCGTTATCCGTCTGATCCTTCCATGACATGGTGGACTGTGTGTGCTGCCTTTGCCCTTTTTGGAGCAGGTGCTTGATCACATCTGTTTATGAAACACACACGAACATCACTAATTGTGTCATTGGTAAAGTTGTTTGCATGTCATACAATGCAATAAGGATACTAAATATAATAATGAAACTAAATATAATTTAAGAAAATACAAAATATGTACTTACTCAGGATGATTCTCGGTCGAACTGAAAACGTAGCGACACCTGTGTGGCCTGGTGCGAGTTTTCAGTGAAGGCAAGGGTGATGCAGCCACATTCCTAAAAATAAAACAATATATTTTAAGATGATGAATAAACTTGAACAAAATATATTTGTTAGCATGCATTGTACAGCCTATAGGCCTATTTGTTGATGGGCAATAGGACAGATAAATGTTTGTTGATGGGCCATACACCATAATGCATCTCAGACATTTACACCATCATTTACAGCTGAACAAATAATATTGTCATTGAAAAAGTTGTTTGCATGTGTCATACAAAGCAATGATGATTCAAACTAAATATAATTTAATAAAATATGTACTTACTCAGGATGATTCTCGGTCAGACTGAAAATGGAGCGACACCTGCGTGGCCTGGTGTGAGTTTCCAGTGAAGGCAGGGTTGATGCAGCCACACTCCTAAAAATAAATCAAACAATATATTTCAGTATTTTTGATGAATACACTTGAACAATATACATTTGTTATCATGCAGTGTACATAAAGCATTTACACCTTAGCATTCTGGAACATCTCTGCTAGCTAACACTCCATAACAGCCTTTCAGGATGATCAGTGACACCAACCAAAACTGAACTGAGGCTAAAATATAACTTTATATAACATCAATATTTAAAGCATACAATCACAAACAGTTCATGTTATAAATGAGCAGATATTGGCGGATTTTTGTTGTAACATTAAAAGGCAATGCTGAAAAGCTAGGCAGAGATGTCTACAAACAATATGAGTTTATATGATCAGAATGTAAGACTAAATAACTTACTCATCGTAGCAACTTGCTGGAAAGTCCTCGCTCTTCAAAATGCAAACGCTCCTCGTCGGAATCGCAATCTTCTTCGGATGAAAAGGTAAATTCTCTGCCATTGTTTTATGGCACTGTCCGGTGTGTGTGTGTGTGTGTGAGAGAGACTGAACGTGTGAAATGTTTTCCCCGTGAATAACGGGCGGGGTTAGACGTGTTTCTAAACAAAGTTTACGCAGACAAAGGCGACAGACGGCGCACCCTGACTATTTTATTCATAAAAAAAAAAAAAACAACGTTTTGTTTATATAGTGAGCATACACAAAAAAAAAAAAAAACAACGTTTTGTTTATATATAGTGAGCATACACAAATAAAAGTAGCCCTTTACAGATTTAAATGATGTATTACTTTGACATTTATATATGAACGAGCAGTTTCAGCTCTTTTTGCTGGCATCTGAAAAATACGTTTGGGCGCCGGAGGCAATTCAGACTCCAGAGGGTTAAACAACGAAGTGGCTTATTTATTTTTCCTGGGTTTTTCCCAGTTTCACAAACTTCAAGCCAAAAAACTGAATTCCATAATATTAGACCAATTAAATTTTCGAACGGAAACGGGGAAGGGAAGAAAAATAAAAACACCCACACACACACCTCACCTGTGTTCTGAGCTGCACGGCATCGGGAGAAAAAAAAAAACTTTGAAACGCAAGACGATGCCAAAAGATAAACTCCTGAGAGAAATTGTTGTAAAAGAAAGGAGGAAGACATTGAACAATGAATTTCTTGGTAGGCTGCTGTTTAGATACAAGCCGTTGTAACGCGTTGAGTCTGGCTCATGGAAGAGCTCGCTAACTTCAGTTGCACCAGAAGTCATATAAGCACAGACAGGTTTCCAAAACTCATTAGTCAAAGAAACTTAGAAATGAGCATCAGAAAAAAATTAAGTACATAATCCTCAGTCTTGCACACATAGCAGAAAAATGTGGCAGCAGGCTATTCCCAAAATTGTCAGAGAGCACAGGTGCAGTTGTAGGTGCAGAGTGACTGGATGGGAGGACCCAAATGCAGGATGCACAAATGGTTATGGGGAAAAAAAAAAAAACAGAATTTAATATATAAAGTAAAGCAAAGGGGCAAAGGCAAAAACAGAATCCAAAAACAGTCCAGAGTCCTAGGCACAGGCAATACAGGGAAGTAAATCCAAATACCAGCAAACAGAGCAGAACAAAACAAACCAAACAAAGTCCAAAGTCCAAACCAGGAAACTAGGGTGGCAGAGAAGAACAGGGATCAGGATCCAGAGCAGGCAGAGTGGCGAGAATGAGCTGACAGGCTTGGAAAACGGTAAGATAATCTGACCAGGAGCTAAACTCTTGGTTGTCCTTATATACCGGAAGGCGTGGAAAAAACGGCAAATTGACCCGGAAGTGCATGCCGCGAAACCGGAAGTGCGCGTAGTGTGCCCGGGAGATCGTGATAAAAATACATATACAAAAAATATATTTCATCCTTTCCTCATTTTTCCTACCTTAAAAAAACAACACATGTGGACAGGAGACAAAACAGATCATTACATTTCTGAAATTTCGATCACACACCCTAAAAAATAAAAAATCACTGTTAATTACTGCTACTGCTACTGCTGTTTTTATTTTTATATTTTGTGTATTGTCCTGTGTTGTCTCTTGCAATGTCCTGTGTTGTCCTGCACTGTCCTGTGTTGTCTCTTGCACTGTTTGCACCAGTTGCACACATGCACTTTATATGGTGATGATCTTAGTTCCTGGCTCTGTGTTCTTCTCTTCTGTGACTGTTGTTTTATGTTGTTTTATGTAGCACCTGGGTTCAGGAGAAACGTTGTTTCATTTCACTGTGTACTGCATCAGCTATATAGTTGAAATGACAATAAAAGCTTCTTGACTTGAGAAAAAAATAAAAAATTAGAGCAAAACAATATTTCAGTTCTCAAAATCAAATAGACAAATGTCAAGGTGGACATTTTTAAGCATTTAAGGCAGACAATTTTAGCAAACAATTTTTTTAGAAGTCATTATATTACAACTTTACACAGACAAAGATAATTTTATCAAACATATGTTACAATTATCTATGTCCTCTGTCCTGCATTGTGGTTTTCAATTGCACACTGCACAGGGGTGTCAAATATGTTTATGTATTTGTAATAAGATATGTTAGGAGGGCCATGAAACAACCTTACAATGAAAAAACGTAAGTTTTTACCGAAGGTATTTTCACATTCATGACACGTTAATTCCCTTTTGTAAAATAGAAAGACAAAATGATAATGTTTTTATAAGTAATAATACAGTATATTGTACATTTTACTGCAATAAACCATATTTTCATATTTTTTAACTGTTAAATTAAAGTTTTTTTCCACTGTAAATTCTAAGGTTATTGCAAGTTTTGTGAAATACGGTTTTATCCTGTAGCATTTATACTTATTTTTCACTATAATTTGCAAATAAATTCTTTAAAAATCAGACAATGTGATATACTGGATATTTTTTTTCAACATTTTGTCTCTCATAGTTAAAGTGTACATATGATGAAAATTACAGGCTTCTCTCATCTTTTTAAGTTGGAGAATTTGCAAAATTGGTGAATGACAATACTTTTTTGCCCCACTGTAATTATAGTGTAATCTACAGGGTTATTTATAAAATAGTTTGGATTTATATTATTCATCAGGATTTTTTGCTTGATGTTTTAAATGTTATTATTGAAATAATCCATGAAATTATTACTGCCTATTAATTCAATACAATACATTTTTATTTGTATAGCGCTTTTAACAATGAACATTGTCAATGAACATTGTCTATTGTTTTCAAGTGTCTATTAATGGTTTGCATGTTAATGCAGTGCTTTTATTCCCTGTTATGATTATGCTTGTTATTTTCATAATTTTATAGATATAAAGCGCAAGCTGAGAAGGGTTTAAAACAGGAAACATGGATGGTAAGGTGGATCCAGAGGACTTTTAAGGCAGCAGGCATAATTACGGGATGATCTGAGTAGGATGGCTCAGACATTTCTCCACCCTTGACGGCAACACCAGCCTGGGTGGAACACAAGGTGGAACACCAGCCTGCTTCCTGGGTGGAAAACAAGGGAGGTTGGGAACTGTGGGTGACCTGGAAGGGCGAGAGTCCAGTGGCAGCAATGGGCAAGGAGTTGTGGGCATATTCTACCCAAATAAGCTTGGAAGGCCAGGTGGATCAATCTTCGGAGCAAAGGATAAGAGCCCAGACTCCTAATTCCTGGTTGAGTCTCTCTGCCTGTGGGTGGAAGCGAGAGGATAGGTTGACAGAGATCCCCAGAAGCTGACAAAATTCCTTTGTTAAGTCAGCTGTAAACTTGGGTTCCCAGTGAAACAACCGGAACACCTAGGAGAGCAGCTAAACAGGCACAAAAAGTCTCTGCCGCAGACAACCCTCAGGGATGGGATGACCCAAAGTGGCCTGCAAGACCTTCCTTTCAATGTCTAGGTGAAGGGCACAGACAGTTACAGGGGGTGGACAAACAATAAATGGCATCTTGTACCCCTAAATTAAATGACACCACTCTTTCAAGGCCAGCTTGACTGCCAGGAGCTCCCATTCTCCTACAGGGTAGTTCTGTTTGGCAGGGCTTAGACGGCAGAAAAAATTCTGTTTCAATCCAGATGGGGGTTAGGTTTAGCCCCCAGTAAAAAAAAACAAAAAAACATAACAAGAGCATGGAGGGATGGAATAATCAGGAAAGATAGCCACTCCTGGTGTTGTTCGGCAGTGGTAACAAGCAGTGGCTTGGAATGCCGAGACGCCTGGAGGAGGGTGTGCCAGTCTATGTCCCAGACAACTGCTTGGTCTCTATGTCCATTTGACAGGCCAGGTTTTCATCTAGAAATTCCGACTCTGCTCCAAAATCCTATTTTGAGAAGCGGTTTGGAGGAGACAGACAGTGTTTGGCTTAATATGGGATCCCCAGTCAACAGTGAGGAAGGCGTCGTACAAAGCAGTGTGGTCCCGACAGTGGTTGGACAAAGCAGTGCAACCACTGTCAATGGTGTCTGTCCACAGCGTACTATATAACAAATATTTTGGTTTTGTTTTAAATAAAAGCTAAAGATCACCATAAAGTTAAACCTGTCTTAGTTACTTAATGTTGGGGACATTTAGTCTTCTATTGTACACCTTACAGAACTAACAACAGGCTGTGTGTGTGTATGTGTGTGTGTCTGTGTTTGTGTGTGTGCATGATTTATTTTATTTTGCAGAGAAGCATTATTTAATGAACCAGATTGCTGGAGTGTGTCCTTCTGTAATGAGCACCTTATCATCACAAACTCTGTATTTATGATGTGCACACACACACACACACACACACGCACACTGAATGGATTTTATGCCAAAATTGTTTTTTTAATTCCTGCCCTTCCTGTTTGCACATTTTCTAATAATTTTTGTGTGTGTTTCTCTCTGTGTGTGTGTGTGTGTGTGTGTGTGTGTGTGTGTGTGTGTGTGTGTGTGTGTGTGTGTGTCCATCTCTTTTACCTATAACTCAGTGGTCCCCAAACCCCTGACCGTGGACCAGCACCGGTCCGTGGGTCAATTGATACCAGGCCGCACAGAAAGAATATACAACTTACATTATTTCTGTTTTATTTATTATCTGATTCTAAACATTTTTATTTTGGAAAATTCCCAGATTCTTTCCTCCACATGTGTCTATGACTCACTCTTGATGCAGGTCATGATGCATCGGTCACGTCTTACCTCCACTACCTTCTTAAAGGGGCTCCGTACACTTACACATTTACATTACCACTAAATTCAAACCCCCAAGGGAACAAAAAACAACACAGTGGATTTACGTTTATTATTATATTTAGAAAGTATAGTTTTCTATGCTCGTATAATTTTATTTTGTTGTATTTATCCTCCACACCTTAAAGGCCGGTCCGTGAAAATATTGTCTGACATTAAACCGGTCCGTGGCACAAAAAAGGGTGGGGACGCTGATATAGCTGGTTGCTCACTTGCATCTCTTTCTCTCTCTCGCTCTCTCTAAGCAGGCATTGTGCAGTCCTTATGGGCCTGACCAATAATTTTACAATCGTACAACTGTACATGCTCACAAAAGGGAATAGAGAGAGTGTGTGTGTGAGAGAGAGAGAGAGAGAGAGAGAGAGAGAGAGAGAGAGAGAAATACAGAGTGAGTGGAAAAAAAGATAAACATTGGTGCAGTTAGCAGACACTGAAATTATCATTGCTGATGTAATGGCAATCATAGTTAGGCTTTATTGGAATAAGGACAAAGTTAATTATTAGTTTGATATAGGTTTTATTGTGTGTGTGTGTGTGTGTGTGTGTGTGTGTGTGTGTGTGTGTGTGTGTGTGTGTGTAATAAGTTCAAGTTAATTTCTATTGTGCTTTTCACATTGGACATTGTTTCAAAGCAGCTTCACAGAATTTAAGAGTTAAAGTGAATGATGTGTGATGATGAAGCCTGGGGCTAACTACCAGGTCTTTTACTGTTGAACTAGTAGTTACAGAACATCTTTCTAAATGCAGACTGAAATGCTGGAGCTTCTGTGCACTAGTTTTTGGTCCAATAAGTAAAATCTCTCTCTTATCCGGATTTAACAATAGAAAGTTGTGAGTCATCCAATCTTTCAATTTTTTTAACACATTCAGTTAACCTGGTCAATAATAAGTCAGTGCTGTGTTTTAAGTTTCTGCAACCCTCTGGGACTGTTCACACATGACACACACTAACACTTAGACTGTAATTTATCCTCCACACCACAGGAGGGAACCATCACCAGAATATTGAGCACTTCTGGGTAAAGGAACATTTCCGGGGTTGCAGCTATTTAACCCATGCTAATGCTAAGAACTGTGTGAAGTATTCTATCTTTCTTAGTGCATCCCAAGCCTTTTCCTAGTCCATGTCTCTTGCTTTGTTTCGTGTATTTGCTTTTGTGTTTTATTGGAAATGTTTGTTTTGTGCAAATTGTGTCTTATGCGTACCGAACTCTTTGCCTGCTTGACAACTTTTTTTGTGGATTATGTTTTGGATGTGTCTAAGTGGTCTTAATAAACCCGCATATGGATTCTAGCCCATCCGAGTCTGTCGAGATGTCACACACACTAACACACATAATAACATCAAATAACGGCGCCAACAGAGCTGCCTCCAGATAAATGCGGGAAAAACCAAAGAACAGGTAGTGCATTTCCGTAGGCACAAACAAACCTAATTACCACCAGTGAACATTTAGGGAAAGGATATTGTAAGATACCTGGGTGTTCACTAAAGGTCTCTAAACAACAAACTGGACTGGACAGACAACACTAAGGCAATGTATAAGAAAGGGCAGAGCAGACTCTTTCTGCTGAGGACACTAAGGTCTTTTGGAGTGCAGCGAGAGCTACTGAAGACCTTTTTTGACTCTGTAGTGGCCTCAGCCATATTCTATGGTGTGGTCTGCTGGGGCAGCAGCATATCTACTGCAGACAGGAAGAGACTGGACAAGCTGATTAGGAAGGCCAGCTCAGTCCTGGAGATTCCCCTGGACACTGCACAGTAGGTGGGAGAAGGAGGATGGTAGCAAAACTATCATCATTGCTGCAGAACGCCTCCCACCCCCTGTGGGGTTCCGTTACATCGCTGAGCAGCTCCTTCAGTGACGGACTGATACATCCTAAGTGTCTGAAGGAGCGATACAGAAGGTCTTTTCTCCCTGTTGCTATTAGACTTTACAATCAAAGCTTTGCCCAGTAAAACCAGTCATAAAAATGACCCTGTATGAAACCGTTACATCGCTGAGCAGCTCCTTCAGTGACGGACTGATACATCCTAAGTGTCTGAAGGAGCGATACAGAAGGTCTTTTCTCCCTGTTGCTATTAGACTTTACAATCAAAGCTTTGCCCAGTAAAACCAGTCATAAAAATACAACACTGTTATTACTTTTTACCTGTGCAAGAACATTACCTGTGTGCAATATTACATGCAATATATGCAATATTACCTGCAATTTGTGCAATAATTACCTGTGCAAAAATATACAATATGTGCAATATTACCTGCAATATGTGCAATACCACCTGTGTGAAATACTACCTGCAATGCATACTTTTTTCTTCTCTTATTGTATTTATACATTGTACTGTGTATATACTGTATATTATAGTATGTGTATATTTTTGCTGTATTTTACCTTTGCTGTTGTAACAAGGAAATTTCACCACTGTGAGACAAATAAAGGTATATCTTATCTTATCTCTTATCTTATCTTATCTTAACACACACTGACACCCACACTGACACGCACTAACACAAAATAACACACAATAACACACTAAGACACACTAAGACACAATGACACACACCACCACAATAACACACACTAACACACAATAACATGCACTGAGACACACTGAGACACACTAGCACACAATATCACACAATAACACGCATTGACACAATAACACATTAAAACACAATGACACACACCACCACAATTACACACACTGACACGCACTGACACACACTAACTCGCACTAACACACAATCACACACACTAACAAACAGGTTATTTTGGTTGCTCTGGTCCTTCAGTTCTTTTCCCAAATGTTTTCAGTCCACAGTGAAACGTCACCACACTGTAAATTGTTTATAGCTCATGCACCTCTGCCATAATCACTTCCTGTATACATTAATTTAAAAAATGGTTCTGGAATTTTACAGTTTAGTTCTGAGTGCATGAACTCAGCCTGGGTCATGAATCTGCTTCCAAGAAATAAAAGATTTTGTTTGAGTAA
>MU589789.1:64126-69126 GCA_024362625.1 Silurus asotus
TTCCAGATGTCACACCAATTACTTTTCTACCTGCCTCCCTAATCACTCCTGCAGTAGTTCCCCAATCATATATTTAACCAGCGTACACGCCGAGAGAGCCGGAGAGCTAAACACATTCACCATCTCGGAGCATGACGTGAGGAGGGCATTCAAGAGAGTGAATACCAGGAAGGCAGCAGGACCAGATGGAATCACAGGTCGGGTTCTGAAAGCCTGCGCTGACCAGCTAGCACTGGTGTTCACTGAGATATTCAACCTCTCTCTGGAACAGTCTGTTGTCCCCTCATGCTTCAAACAGTCCACTATTGTCCCTGTCCCGAAGAAACCCCAGCCAGCCTGCCTCAATGACTACCGCCCTGTAGCTCTGACCTCAGTAGTGATGAAGTGCTTTGAGAGACTGGTCAGAGACTTCATCACTGCCTCACTACCGGTCACACTGGACCCACTACAGTTTGCGTACCGTCAGAACCGTTCGACTGAGGACGCAATTGCACATCTTCTCCACACTACAATCAGCCACCTGGACCAAAGAAACGGGAATTACACAAAGATGTTGTTCGTGGACTACAGTTCAGCGTTCAACACCATAATTCCCTCCACACTCACCTCTAAGTTGGAGGTCCTTGGACTCACGAAGCAGGAGCGGTCATACCAATCTGCTTAACATCTGCGGGACTCCAGTGGAAAGAGTGGACAGTTTCCGGTACCTGGGTGTTCACATCACACAGGACCTGTCTTGGTCCTGTCACATCAACACCCTGGTGAAGAAGCTCGGCAGCGTCTGTACCATCTGAGACGCTTAAGGGACTTGAAACTACCCTCTCAGGTGCTTAAGACTTTTTACACCTGCACCATCAAGAGCGTTCTGACGGGTAGCATCACTTCCTGGTTCGGGAACAGCACCATGCAGGACAGACGAGCCCTCCAGAGAGTGGTGCGTTCAGCTGAACGTACCATCCACACCGAGCTCCCTGACCTGCAGGACATCTACAGCACACGGTGCAGGACCAGAGCCAGGAAAATTGTGAAGGACCTCAGCCATCCCAACAATGGACTTTTTTCTCTGTTGCGTTCGGGGAAAAGCTTCCGCTCCCTGAAGGCGAACACAGAGAGAATGAGGAGGAGCTTCTTCCCGGAGGCCATTCGGAGTTTAAACCAGGAAACACACAGGATCTAAAAACTGGCCCACTCTCTCCATCATCACCCTTTTTCCCCTGCACAATCACACTTTTCGTGCTACGGCACATTATACATTGGACTTGCACAGCACAGTGCACTTTACATTCCATTTCATTTTCATATCTTCTTTTTCATATTTATTCCATATTTTTTTATATTCTCTTTTTTTTTTTTCCACACCATCCCGCACAAGGACACTTTACACCACACCTTACTGCACACGGTCACTCATGGACAATCAAAACCATGCCTAACTTGTTTACTGTTGTTTACTGGTTAACTGCACACTGCCATAAACATTTTCTGTGTACATTTTTCTGTGTACATTCTCAGTGTTTGTGTATATATATGTACATGTATGTATATATACATATATATGTATATATCTTTATTTATCTGCCTTCTTTTCTTATTATATTTTTCTTTAAATTTTGTTATTATATTAATATTTTTATTCTCCTTTTTACCCTATTTTATTCCCTCATGCCGGACCGTCGTCAAAAGCATTTCACTGCATGTCGTACCCTGTATGTATGTGTATGTGACAAATAAAATTTAATTTGATTTGATTTGATTTGATTTGATTGATTTGATCATCCGGCAACTTTTCACCACCACCGAGCCCCTGTCTGACCTCTTCCCTGAACCTCACACTACACTCTTTTTCCTTCAGTTTCCACCATCTTATTCTTCTTTCAATCCTTACATTCCACCTCTTCTTCTTCGCCTCCAAAACCATCCTACAGACCACCATCTTATGTGTCTAGCTACACTGTCCCCCACCAACACCTTACAGTCTCCAATCTCCTTCAGGTTGCATCTCCTGCATAGCACATAGTCCAAACTGTAGTGTATCCAGTGTGTCTGGTAGTGATGCAGTGATGAAGTCTCTGACCAGTCTTTTAAAGCACTTCATCACAACTGAGGTCAGGGCTACAGGGTGATAGTCATTGAGGCAGGCGGGCTGGGGTTTCTTTGGGACAGGAACAATGGTTGACTGTTTGAAGCATGAGGGACAACAGAATGTTCCAGGTTGAATATTCCAGTGCTAGTTGGTCAGCGCAGGCTTTCAGAACCTGACCTGTGATGCCATCTAGTCCTGCTGCCTTCCTGGTATTTACTTTCTTGAATGCCCTCCTCACGTCATGCTCCAAGATGGTGAACGTGTTTACCTCTCCGGCTCTCTCGGCATGTATGCTGTTAGTGCCGCTAGCATTGTTAGCTACAGCCTCAAAGCGAGTGTAGAAGATGTTTAGTTTGATGGTCAGTAGTTCCAGGTTTGGTGTGCAGGAGCATGAAAGGAGAACAATGCTGTCACACCAGTGGTTGTTCACCATCAGACATGCTCCACCTCCCCTTGACTTCCCCTCTCAGCTGGCTGGATGGAGTGGTCTGGTACCACTGGGTGAGCCATGTTTCGGTGAAGCAGAGAAGGTTGCAGTCCCGAATGTCTCTCTGGAACTTGACCCTTGCCCTGAGGTCATCAAGCTTGTTTTCCAGTGACTGGACGTTAACAGGATACTAGGTAAGGGTGCGCGTTTCTGACGCTGGCTTGTTTCCATCAGCCAGCATGGGTCCGGGTTTAAAAACGATGAAAGTTGAGTGGATTGTACACCGATAGATATGAGTGGCTCTGTCATATCTAATCATGACAGTATAAATAGAATGGTATCTATGTAAATAAATATATAAAATAAACAAAAAAGTATTAATAGTTTTATTTAATATTAAATAAAAATATTTCATGACGTCTGAAGAGTTAAAACTAAATACGTAATTTTACAGTTTGAATTTAGAGGAATAATGAGAACAGGTAATTACTTAAAACTAATGAGTGTCAGTTGAAGAGAATTTAATCAGATTGGCTGACCGTGGGTGTGAACATGGGCATCCCATCTGTGCCTGAATTAATATGAAGCATGTTCATCTTTTCTTTCTTGTATTTCCTCCTTTTGTCTCAGGGTAATCTTAATTTCCAGGATACTTAATATGAATAAAGCTTCCAAAAGTTGACATGAATTATTGATTAGAATAAAAAATTATGGAGACATGTGAATGAATCATGGCCTGTGGTGATTATATTTGATAATTAATTCATCGGAGGCCTGGAGTTCATTTAATGAACTAGACGGTTTGTTGTGGAAGAAGCAGAAAAGATTTATATTCAGACTTAACTTGGCTTACTTACAGAGCTGACATGCAGGACTGCTTGTAGGAGGCTAAAGTCGTTTTACAGTAACAACTTGTTAGAAAATTAATGGTGTGAGTTATTTTTACTATTCTTTATTTCTTTTTAAAATCCTTCATGTCAGGATCCTGCAAAAAAATAAATGTCATATGACTGAAAGAATTTTATGTTAAATGAACTAGGGTTAGGGTTAGGGTAATTTAACCCTAAATGAACTCTACATTTTCCGAAAGGATCCCTGATGTCCCACTTTTTGACACATTTCTCTGTGTTTGTCTTTTTTCAAATAGAAAATATTAGCAATAAAATAAAAGTACCATATGAAAAGATTTCTCCTAATAACACACACACACACACACACACACACACACACACACACACACACACACACACACACACACACACACACAAACACTTATTAGTGTGAAGGCTGGAGTGGAGGAATTTTGGTGACCTGCACAAAGACCTAACCTTTAGCTGCTGCTGCATCTCCTTGTACTCCTGCCTACTTTTCTCATAACTCTGTCGATCCCAATTCTGTTTCTCCAACCTCTTTCTCCTTCTGCTCTCCTGCACTTCCTCATTCCACCACATCTCTTTGTCTTCCTTTCTATTTCCAGATGTCACATGAATTACTGTTCTATCTGTCTCCATTATCACTTCTGCAGTATTTGCCCAATCATAGATAGATAGATATATATATATATATATATATATATATATATATATATAGATAGATAGATAGATAGATAGATAGATAGATAGATAGATAGATAGATAGATAGATAGATAGATAGATAGAACTTTATTGTTATTGCATTGTACAGGTAAACAGCAACGAAATGCAGTTTGGCATCTACCAGATCTGCAAAATGTAGCAGTTGTGCAAAAGTGCAGATAAATATTTAGCATATTTACAGTGCAGATAACTATCTGGCATATTTACAGCAGTGGTATATATATATAGAGTATATACAGTGAATAAATATAAAGGCTATTTCAGTGCAGAGATGTGTGGACATCATTCAGCATCTCTTTACCACCACCGAGCTCCTGTCTGACCTCTTCCCTGAACCTCACACTACAGTCTTCCTTCTTTAATTTCCACCATCTTATTCTTCTTTCAGTTTTCTCTTCTTCTTCACCTCCCAAACAATCTTACAGACCACCATCCGATGCTGTCTAGCTACACTGTCCACCTGTCAACACCTTACAGTCTCCAATCACCTTCAGGTTGCATATCCTGCATAGCACATAGTCCACCTGTGTGCACCTTCCTCCACTCTTATACGTCACCCTATGATCCTCCTTCTTCTTAAAATACGTGTTCACCACTGCCATTTCCATCCTTTTAGCAAAATCTACCACCATCTGCCCTTCCACATTCCTCACCTTAAAACCATACCTACCATCACCTCCTGATCACCTCTGTTCCCTTCACCTACATGCCCATTAAAGTCTCTCCCAATCACCAGTCTTTCATTTCCTAGGTTCACCTTCTACCACTTCATCTAATTCACTCCAGAATCTTTCCTTCTCCTCCATCTCACAGCCAACTTGTGGAGCATAGGCACTGATGACATTTATCATTATCCCTTCAACTTCCACCTTCACGATCATCACTCTATCAGAA
>MU589789.1:74126-94126 GCA_024362625.1 Silurus asotus
AGGTAATTAATAAATTACAAAATTAAATTATAAATTAATAAAATTTTTCCTTTTAACAATTAACAAATGGGATATCCTGGTCATTTTATCTACAAAATATTTCAAAGGAATCAATCACTGGAGTCAATAATCAGCAGGAGGAGAGAATACAATTAAGCAGACATACATAAGGACATGAAAGCTAATCAACGCCTCTGTTAGTTTCTCATCTGAAGGGATTTCATGCTTTTGTTGTCTACTGTAATTGCTGGATTAAATTAAATCTGTCATCTTAGATCAAAATACAAAGCAAAAACAAATTCCATGGGAGTTTTTTTCTCCAATGGGAAACAGCTTCCATCCTCTGTCCTGACCATCTCACACAACTCTACTCAGAGATACAGAGATAATGAGCCGTGTTTGTTTGCTATTAAAAACACAGGAACGTATTAGAGCATTTTACAATTAGGCTGTCAGTTTGACAAATAAATGCAGGATGGATGCCTTCAGCTGGAACAGAGGAAAGCCACTGGGGAATGTTGTTGTTGCTGCTAGATGGGTTTTGTTTATGTTCTATTAAACCCATGGAGCATGAATTATACCCTTACCAGAGTCAAGTTCACATTTAATGATTAAGGAATATATTTTTTAAAAATAAAATGCACATTCATTATTATTATTGATATAATGTCAACTGCTTTATTAAATGAAATGTTTATTAAGAAACTTTAGCTGAGACTTTAGCCGAAGTTTACATTTAAACACTGTTTAACTTTTGAAATGTTTTGTTTTAGAACAGTTTAAAACAGTTTTTAGCTTTCACTTACAGCATTTAAAGAAAGCCAGTAAAGGCGGTTAAACAACTACACATGTACATTAACAGGAAAAAGGATTGTGTAAAACTATATACATTTAAAATCTTTATGCTCTTTGTGCTCCCCAATATGGCTTCAATTGAAATAATAGCTGTTTTCATATGAGTGACAGTTGCTTAGACGGTTCCAATCCTTTTGAGAGATCTTTCCATGAGGTCTTCCTGAAGGGTAAATTACAAGATTGACTCTGGAACAGTTTGCCAACAGCTGTTTGAAACGCCTCTTCTTTTTTTAGTATTTAAAGAACTGTTCTAAATCTGTCCATTTAAAAGTGACATTTGATCAGGACCTTTAAATTTACTCTAATACTCTAATATTTAAAAATACTTTTTATGTTTTATATTTATTTTATTTCTTTTGCAATTCTATTTCTCTTTCTCACATATTTAATGTGTCAATATTTATATGTTTATATCTGGTTTATATGTGTTTTATATTAAACTCAACAAGAATTTAGCAGAGATAAAGAGGCAGGCAGGCAGGTCTTCTTAATCTTTTTACAGTAAAATACAGTAGAATTTTATTCTCTTTGTTCTCCATATCTCCAGAATAAAGTCATTATTCTTATGCCGGATAAGGATGTTAGTATGTTTTATTCATTGTGTGTGTGTGTGCGTGTGTGTGTGTGTGTGTGTGTGTGTGTGTGTGTGTGTGTGTGTGTGTGTGTGTGTGTGTGTGTGTGCGCGTGTGCGTATGCATGTGCACATGTTTCATATTTCTGGTGTGGCTCATTTCTCATGGGCTCCAGATGGCACCATGCAAAAGCCAGTTATCTCTCTCTCTCTCTCTCTCTCTCTCTCTCTCTCTCTCTCTCTCTCTCTCTCTCCTTTTACCCCTCTATCTCTCTCTTTCTCTATAATTGCATTCAAATTAGTGATGGAAAATTTGTGATATAAAAATCACTTTTATTCCAAAAGTGATACTGGAACAATCCAGTGTAGGTTAGAAGAACCTACAGAAGAGTAGGTTCCCAAAGAACATTGGGTGACAAGACAAGTCATACATATTAAGGGAGATCATTCCTCTTAAATCAGTGAGCTAAAAAAGAGGAGATTAGTCAGAGAAATAGCCAATGTTAGTGGCAAATGACATTTATTTTTTACATTTATGGCATTTAGCAAATGTCCATGTCAAGAGCAACGTACAAAAGTGCTTTGAGTCTCAAGTATGTGTGATCTGTTGTTCCTTGATATGCATTCACTGGTAATCTAAAAGCCATGGAAAAACCTGCATCAGATAGAAGATTAGTGGTGTATTAGTGTAAGTACCCAGTTAACTAAACTGCTCAACAATTAAAATTTTTGTAAACATTAAGACTGTAATTATTCAACTCGAGCTGCTTTGCTGATTTAATTCTTTATTGAGACTGTTAAAATAGATCACAGGAACTACTTATTTTCTTATAAATCATTGCAATTTAGGAAATTAGAACATTTCTTGATTTTGTGAAACATGTTTTGTGGATACTCTAGGCTTTTAAAACACAAAGTGAACTTTAATCTATAAGTCTATAGACTCTACACTTAGAAACTTATTTTTTTACATTTACATTTACATTTGCGGCATTTATCAGACGCCCTTATCCAGAGCGACCCTAACCCTAACCCAAGTGCTTTAAATCTCTAGTAGTGAATAAATCTACACTGGTACGCAAGATTACAAACTCAATATAAATATAACTCTTGAATTCTACAAACTTGGAAAGTGCTAATTTAGGTATTTCAGGAAGATGAAGGTCTTCAGTCGTCGCTTGAAGATAATCATGGACTCTGCTGTACGGACATCTAGGGGAAGTTCATTCCACCACCTTGGTGCCAGAACAGAGAAGAGCCTTGAAGTGTACTTACCTCTCATTCTGAGAGAAGGTGGTACCAGTGGAGCAGTGCTGGAGGATCTCAGACATCGTGGTGCAGTGCGAGATGTGATGAGGTCACTGAGGTAAGATGGTGCTGGTCCATTTCTGGCCTTGTAGGCATCATCAGTGTTTTGAATCTGATACGTGCAGCTACTGAAAACCAGTGAAGGGAGTGTGTGTTTGCGTGTGCGTGTGCGTTTGTGTGCCTGTGTGTGATTGATCACAGCATGAACGCTTTACAAAAGCTAATCTCAGGACAAAACAGTAAAGCAGCATCATTGAAAACAAACAAAAACAAAAAAGTGGGAAAACAGCGAGATTTACAAAACAAAATTTCTTTTTATCTCTTAGCTGTGCAGTAATAAGCACTAATCTCAGCACAATTACAAAAAACAGTGAACAGAGAGAAGTGCGAAAGATTAATTAGATTAAGGTGCATGGACACAATCTCCGCCCAGTCCTTATAATACTGTATATGCATAATTCCATACATAATTATTTAGATAAAACACACCCCTCATAATTTACTTCAATTTATTTAGTTTTATTTGTATATGGGTCGTTTAATGGAAAAAAAAAATTCTTTCCCTAGCCTTTACAGAAATATTACACTTGAAAACAGTTACACTTGGTTGCAATTTCTTTACATTTTAAAATGAAACAATATGTTATATGTATATGTATATGTTTTTTATTATGTAGAATTTCAAGCACCACACAACTGCTTGTACCCACAGCTTGTACAGAGGGAAGGTGCTTTATTTTAAGGTAAAAAAAAAACTTTTTTTTTTTTAGGTTTTCCACCATTTAAAATACAATGAAATGAAATCAATGAAATCAAAACAAATCAAATCAATTTTATTTGTCACATTCACAAACATACAGAGTACAACATGCAGTGAAATGCTTTGTATGATGGTCTGACATAAGGGAATAGAATGGGGAGAAAAATAAACCAAGACAAAGAACACAGATAAATAAAGTATAAAATATATAAAATATAAAAGATATAAAGATATATATGAGAAAAAAGTGTATATACAAGGATGTTTATGACAGTAAACAGTAAAACATGGTTAGGGTTACCCCAACTTTATAAAGTATAAAGTGACAGTTCAGAGTTAAAATGACAGTCCAGAGATTCAAGTGTTGTAGTGCGAAAAGATAAAGAAAAATATGTGCAGAGAAAAAGTGTGACGATGGAGAGAGTGGACCAGTTCTAGATTCTGTATGTTTCCTGGTTCAAACTCTGAATAGCCTGCGGTAGAAGAAGCTCCTCCTTATTCTCTTCGTGTTTGCTTTCAGGAAGTGAAAGCGTTTCCCTGAACGCAATAAAGAAAACAGTCCATTGTTGGCATGGCTGAGGTCCTTTACAATCTTCCTGGCCCTGGTCCGGCACCGTGTGCTGTAGATGTCCTGCAGGTTAGGGAGCTCGGTGTGGATGGTACGTTCAGCTGAATGCACCACCGTCTGGAGGGCTCGCCTGTCCTGCATGGTGCTGTTCCCGAACCAGGAAGTGATGCTACCCGTCAGGATGCTTTCAATGGTGTTGGTGTAGAAAGTCTTAAGCACCTGAGAGGGTAGCTTAAGGTCCCTTAAGCATCTCAGATGGTACAGATGCTGCCGGGCTTCTTCACCAGGGTGTTGGTGTGACAGGACCAAGACAGGTCCTGTGTGATGTGAACACCTAGGTACCGGAAACTTTCCACTCTCTTCACTGGGGTCCCGTTGATGTTTAGCAGTTGGAATGAGCGCTCCTGCTTTGTACTGAAGTCCACTATCAAATCCTTAGTCTTTCTGACGTTCAGAAGAAGGTTGTTCTCCTGGCACCATCTCTCCAGGTTTTTAACCTCCTGTAGGTAGGTGATCTTATCGTTGTTGGAGATCAGGCCCACCACAACCGTATCGTCAGTAAACTTGTGCCTTGTAGCTGTTCTTGAACGGTGTGTAGCAGTGGTCCAGTGTCCTTTCGCCCCTGGTGGGGCAGGTGATGTGCTGCTGAAGTTCAGTAGTGCGCGCTTAAGGTTGGCAGTGGTAAAATATGCTGTAGTGTCTGTGTCCGCTTGAGGTGGAATATAAACGGCACTGGCTATGACCAAGCTGAATTCCCGAGGTAGATGGAAGCGCTAACATTTGATGGTCAGTAGTTCCAGATTTGGTGTGCAGGAGCGTGAAAGAGGAACGATGCTTCCCTGATTCCAGTGTTCTGTCCATGCGGTAAACCGAGAAAAACTCGGCCAGCTGGATGGCGTGGTCCGGTACCGCTGGGTTGTGCCATGTCTCGGTAAAGCAAAGAAGGTTGCAGTCCCGAATGTCCCTCTGGAACTTGGCCCTTGCCCTGAGGTCATCAAGTTTGTTATCCAGTGACTGGACGTTGGCTAACAGGATACTAGGTAAGGGAGCACGGTGTGCACTTGCCCTCAGCCTGTTCCTGACGCCGGCTCATTTACAATGTGTCCTTTGTTCTTCCTCAGGATCTCACTCGGCCAGCATGTGTCTAGGTTTTAAAACGGCGAAAGGTTAGTGGATTGTACACCAATAGATATAAAAGTGGCTCTGTCATATCAAATGATTTCCATCTTGTGTAGCTGGAATGGTAACTAAGTAACTAAAAATATAAAATAAACAAAAAAGAGAACACATAGCCGGAGCAGTCGTGATGGCAGCCAACCTCACCAGCGCCATCTTTGGATCTAAAAGTCTATTAATAACTATTAAATATATGATGTAAATGACGTAAAAAAACAAAACAAAATGCAGAATAAATACAGTGGAACCTGGTTACGCCAAAAAGCGTCGAGATTACCGATGATCAAGACAAACGAAAACCAATATGGCGGCAATATATTAACATGCTTGAAATTTCTTTATGTACATGATGTGCGTTTTTAAATGAGTGGTGCGTTTCGGGAGCGTGGTTTATGAAGTTCTGAGAAAGCAGAGACAGTTTGTGTAGAGAATTTGGCGGTTCCACTTCAAAAACGTTGCCATAATAGGGTTTGCAAGTTAACCGAGGTCGAGATAAGTGGGTCCAATGATCCCTGGAGTTGTCACTGGTGTTACCGTTTAACAAAAATCTTTTAGTTAGAAATAAAACTCACACTGATGACATCACTTATGGCTTATGGTAATCCACTCTCTTATCAGTTATCAGAAAAGTTTCTCATTTATTTCATGAATTTAAATGAAGCGTTTAGTTTAAGTCACTGGTATGACCTACTTTATTGTTAGGAATTACAAATGGATTAAACTACTTAATTTAGTGAATATACAGTCATTGACAACACATGGTTCTATATCTTCTTAAGATGGTGCCGGTGAGGTTGGCTGCCGTCACAACTGCTCCGGTTACGCTTTCTCTATTTTTGTTTATTTTATACTTTTATTTAATTAGTTACAGTTCCATCTATACAAGATGGACATCATTAGATATGACAGAGACACTCTTATATCTATTGGTGTACAATGCACTCACCTTTTGTCCTTTTTTAAACCCGGACTCATGCTGGCCGAGAGAGATCCTGAGGGAGAACAAAGGACGCGACCCATACTGGCATCTGCAAGGGAAATGAGCTTGCATCAGGAACAGGCTAAGGGAACGTGCGAAGAGGAGGTGAAGTGTGTCTGATGGTTAACAACCACTGGTGCGACAGTGTGAGCATCGTTCCTCTTTTACGCTTCTGCACACCAAACCTGGAACCACTAACAATCAAATGTCGACCCTTTTATTTACCTTGGGAATTCAGCTCAGTCATAGTCAGTGCCGTTTATATTCCACCTCAAGCGGACATGGACACTGCAGTATGGGATTTGCACGAGACATTAACTGTTCACCAAACACAGCATCAGGACGCTGCGCTCATTGTGGTCGGAGATTTCAACAGTGCCAACATCAAGCACGCACTACTGAACTTTTACCAGCACATCACCTGCCCCAACAGGGGCGAAAGGACACTGGACATATACAACATTCAAGAACACCGTTTGGGAAATCGGACCATGCCGCCATCCTCCTTATGCCTGTTTACAAACAAAGGCTGAAACAGGAAGCTCTGGTTCAGAGGGAGGTCGCGCGCTGGACTGACCAATCGTTGGCCGTTCTGCAGAACGCTTTGGATGACGCAGACTGGGACATGTTCTGGCGCAGCTCTGATGATGTCAACATGTTTACAGAAGCGGTTGTGGGATTCAGGAAAAAATAGCGGGAAACTAGCGGATGATACAGTGCAAAAAAACAGGTGCAAATCATAACGTTTCCCAACCAGAAGCAGTGGGTGGATAAAACCATCCGCGATGCTCTAAGATCCCACTCCACTGCCTACAACATGGGGCTCGACACCGGGGACATGGAGGAGTACTAGGCTGTGTCTTACAGTGTTCGCAGAGCGGTGAAGGATGCAAAGGGGCGCTACGGGGGGAACAGCACCATGCAGGACAGGCGAGCCCTCCAGAGTGTGGTGCGTTCAGCTGAACGTACCATCCACACTGAGCTCCCTAACCTGCAGGACATCTACAGCATGCGGTGCCGGACCAGAGCCAGGAAAGTTGAGAAGGACCTCAGCCTTCCCAACAATGGACTCTTTTCTTTGTTGCGTTTAGGGAAACGCTTCCGCTCCCTGAAAGTGAACCCAGAGAGAATGAGGAGGAGCTTCTTTCCTGCAGGCCATTCGGAGTTTAAACCAGGAGACACCCACCCAGGATCTAAAAACTGGATCTAAAAGCTGGTCACTCTCTCTATCATCAAAATTCTGCATATATTATTTTTTTTTCTTACACTACAACACTTTGAACCATGGACAGTCACTTTAACTGTGGACTTGCACGGACAGTGCACTTTATACCGCACACGTGCCTTCTTTTTCCCTTGTTTTATTTCTTTCCCCACCCTATTCCCACAGGCCGGTCAGTCGTATATAAAGCATTTCACTGCATGTCGTACATGTCGACAATAAAAATTGTCATTGGTGTTACTGTCACTAGTGTTAGCTATCTCATAGGTAACACCATTAAAGATTAGGAACACTAGTGACACTCATTTTAGATTTAAAGCTATTCATTTAGTCATATTGCATATAATAGCACTAAGATTTTGTTAGTTACATTTTTTTTACAATCATTGTTAATCCTACTTTGGTCAGGTATTAAGTGCAGCTGAGAAGCAACGAATTTACAGACAGCATAGGGATGTTACCCTGAAATATAGAGCAGAATACATGTAGAAAATGGTAGAGTCATGGCAGAGACATTGAAACAAAAAAGAGAAATAGAATAAGCAATTTAACTGAAGGGAAGAAGAGAAGTAAATGTATGTCATGGAACTCTTCGAGGGTTTCTCGAGGGTTTCTCCCGGCATTCTCAAATACATTCTCAAATACAGGGACATAAGCTGTTTCTGCCAGGCTGCTAAGGGGGTGTTTGATTGTTCTAACCCTACCCCACAGCATAGAGGAGATTATTCTTGTAGCTATGGATGCAATCAATCAAACAGGCAAATATTTCAGACCCAGTGTCATCAAACAGCATCACAGTGGGCAATGGTGTGTTGTGTGATGTGATGAAGATCCCTACCCTGGCATTATCCTGCAGGTGGAGGAAAACAATTAAAATTCAAATGCATGCATTATGAATACATTTTTCTAGCCAAGCCCCAGAGATGATGTTAACTGGTACGGTGAGGGCCAGATCATATGACTGATTCCAGAGTCCCAGGCACAGAATAAGCGTTCAGTTCAAATTGCTAAGCAGTTCTGGGAGTTTATTGCGAGGCTATTGGGCAAGTAAAATAAGGCACTATGTAATGTAAATTGGGGCAGTTCAAAGTTTACACCTCTTAGTCATAACCTAGTATAATAGCATGACATTAAATAGTAGCGGACAATTGCAGTTTAGATAATGTACATTTTATTTGTTTTAGTTCAAATTTTTGTTAAATGTTGTTTATGTTCTTTTACTAACTGCTTTCACTAGTTGCCAAATGTAACAATTTAGTAATAGTTTATTATAAAATAAGAATAAAGCAGTTTGGTCTCATGTATGTCACTGGTGATTCATTGTGTCACTGGTGTTACTGTGTTTTTTCTGTCACATTCAATAAAATGTCACATATGACATGATAATTTTATATACATTGAATTTTGCTACACTCAATATTTAACATTTGAAGATTTGCATCATTACTTGTTTATAACCATTTTTTTTAATATTTTAACTTTTATAGCAAATACATGTTTGTGCAAATAAACTAACAGCGTTCAATCACAATTTTAACAAATCAAATAAATAAAACATAATTTCATTATTTGTTGCATTATCATTATTTTTATCTAACTCTGAGTCCAAGATTTCATAAAAACCTTCATTACTGTCAAAAAAGGAACACCACTAAAAAAAAATGCTGCAGTGTTTAAATAAATGTAAAACAGAGACTGGCATGTGTGTATGTGCGCGCGTGTGTGTGTGTGTGTGTGTGTGTGTGCGTGTGTGTGTATCTCTCTCTCACGCATGGCATTAAACCAGAGCGAGCTGTACTCCGGCTTCTGCATTTTGTTTCGCTCACACCGTGACAGAATAATGCCCTCCTAAAACCTCCTAAAAAGGATATAATAAAAAAAAAAAAAAAAAAAAAAAAAATGGGGTTTCGCCGGGGGCCCCGGCACGAAAAAAAAAAAAAAAAAAGATCGGGTTGCTGCCGTGGTCCCGGCACGATCCCAACCTCGGATGGAGGATTCGCTGTGCCGCAATGAAACGACGGCCGAGCTCCGCCTCGGGGAAAACCCGAAAACCGGGTTTCCAGCGACAGAGCTGAGTGGGACGGATTTTTACGGAGCGTCTGTGGATATATGGACTTTTATTCGTCCTCTTACCTTAAGGAAGCAGACAAGATCTCCACCATCTCTCTCCCGCTACCAAACACACAATTCCGCTCCAGTGTTTCCCGAAAAGCTCCATTCCGCACCAGAGCTTCCCATAGAGCGCCACTCCATCCCAGGACCTCCGGGGAATTTCCACCCTGCTCCAGGCCCTTCAAAATGGCTCGGCTCCATTCCAGGACCTCCATGAGATCTCCGCCCTGCTCCAGGCCCTTCAGGGGGGCTCCACTCTGCCCCAAGGTCTCCAGGAGATCCTCAGCCTGCTCCAAGACCTTCAAGAGAGCACAGCTCCACCCCAGGACCTCCAGGAAAGCGTAGCTCCGCCCCAGGACCTCCAGAAGAGCTCAGCTCCGTTCCAGGTCGTCCAGGAAAGCGCAGCTCTGCCCCAAGACCTCCAGGACAGCTCAGCTCCAGTCCAGGTCATCCAGGAGAGCTCAGCTCCGTTCCAGGTCATCCAGGAGAGCTCAGCTCCGTTCCAGGTCGTCCTAAAGAGCTTAGTCCCGCTCCAGGACCTCCACGAGAGCTCGGTTCCGCTCCAGGACCCCTACGAGAGCTTAGTTCCGCTCCAGGACTCCCAGGAGAGCTCCGCTCCAGCGTGTCCCTGAGAGCACCTTTCCGCTTCAGAGTTTCTGGGACAGCTCCTTTCCGCTTCAGAGTTTCCGGGACAGCTCCTTTCCGCCCCAGGATCCTGAAGAGGGCTCGGCTTTGCTCCAGAGACCTGAAGAGACCTCGGCTCCGTTCCAGGACCTCCAGGAGAGCCCAGCTCCACTCCAGTGTCCCCCTGAGAGCACCTCTCAGCTCCAAGATCCCCAAGCAAGTTCAGTTCCACGCCAAGGTCTCCCGGCGAGCTCTGTTCCGCTTCAGGATCTCCAGGACAGCTCCTTTCCGCCCGGAGCTTTCCAGTACACTCAACTCAGCCTCAAGGCTGCAAAAAGGACGTCGTACCACCGCCTGGATGCGAAAGGGACATCGTACTGCCGCCTCACAGTCTCCCCGAAGGCAACAGCCCGCTTAAAGTTCTCCCCGACGGCGACGTCTTGCTCTTGGGCACCCCTGCAGGCGACGTCACGCCTCTGAGCTCCTCTGATGGCGACGTCTCGCCCCAGAGCTCCTCCTGCGACGACGTCTCGCTCCCGAGCTTCCTGGGAGGCGACGTCTCACCCCAGAGCTCCTCCTTTGACAACGTCTCGAACTCGGGCTTCCTGAAAGGCGACGTCTCGCCCCAGAGCTCCTCCTTCGACGACGTCTCGCCTCCGGGCTCCTTCGATGGTGAAGTCTTGCCTTCGGGCTCCTTCGATGGCAACGTCCCGCCTCTGGACTCCACCGTGGACGTAATTTGGCCTCTGGACACCACCGGGGTCGTTTTTCTGATTCCGGGCTCCACTGGGGGCATCACTCGTACTCCCTATCCGACGCTGGAGCTGTCTCTCTGCCTCCTGCCTCCGCCGAAGACGTCCCTTTGTCCCTGGTCCCCGCTACAGGCAGCTCTCCGTCCCCGGTCGCCGCTGGAACCGTTTCTCCGGCCTTCCTCCTGGCTCTGATCTTCACCAGGGTTTTCGCTCCAATTTTGGCCTCCGCAATGAGCTACGCGCCGTCTCAGACCTCCGCTGGGAGCATGGTTCTGTCCTGTGCCTTCGGGATGGGCATCCTCCGGGTCCTGCGCTTCGCCTGGGCTGTCGCCCTGCCTCGGGTCCTTCCTGGCCTTCTCCGGTTCTGCGGCGGTTCTGACCAGGTCCCGTTTGACCCTGGACGGGCACCGGGATCCTCCTGTGAGTGCCCTGGCCCTACGAGCTTCTTTGGGTTTGGGGCATCAGGTGCCGCCCCTCAGGGGGGGGTAATGTCAGGGAACCACCTGTCACGCCCCCTTTGGTGGCTCTCTATGGTTTAACCACGCACACCTGGAGCTCATCATCACTCATGCCTCCACTCTCTCTGAAGCTCCAGGTTTAACGAGGCACACCTGAAGCTCATCATCACTTCACCCCGCTCCTACATAAACCCCTCACTCACATTCACTCCCCGTTCGTTATTGTTTATGTTGGACTTCCCCTACTGCATGTTTTTGCGTTCCGGTTTTCATACAGGACTTCTCTCATCGGTTTCATCCAGACTCCAGATTCCCGTACCGGCTGCGCTTCCCCTCCCTGTGCATCTCAGGTCAGCTACGCTTCTCCCAATGCGCTACTCGGACTATCTCTCTCAACCTAAGGACTGCCGTGTGTGTATGTGCGCGCGTGTGTGTGTATCTCTCTCTCACGCATGTCATTAAAACCCGAGCGAGCTGTACTCCGGCTTCTGCCTTTTGTTTCGCTCACACCGTGACAATATATATATATATATATATATATATATATATATATATATATATATATATGTATGTACATTGAACATTTTTCCTCAAACAATTCAATTTATATTTATTTTTCATTGCTTTTAACAATGAACATTTTCTCAGAGCAGCTTCACACAGATAATGTGGTGATAAAAATGAAAATGTTCTTTATAAGACTGTGGTGAAGGAAAAACCCCCTGAGATGCAGAAGGGTTAGGGTTAGGGTTAGGGTTAGGGAAGAAACCTTGAGAGGAACCAGACTCAAGAGGGAACCTCATCCTCATCTGGGTGCCACCGAATGTCCATTTATTGCAGATAAATAATGTTGAGGGAGAGAGAGAGAGAGAGAGAGAGAGAGAGAGAGAGAGAGAGAGAGAGAGAAAGAGAGAGAGAAGAGGGCTAACAGGAAGAGAAGGATATGGATTATTATTTGTATTTATTGTTTAATAGTTAAGGACACTGTGCAGTTTGGACTCCGGCAAGACTCGCTATGGCAACAGAACTAAAAGGAAGCAGCAGAAGGTAACACATATATGAGGATCTCTGGGATAAGAGACACCACCACACCACCATCAATTTATTAGGTGAAAGAAGGAGATCCAGGTAATATTATTCACATGAGCTTTAAAGGAGACTTGGTCAATAATCACACCAAGGTCTTTGACTGCTGTACACACTGAAACAGAAACTCCATCCAGAGATGTTACAGAATCGGAAAGTTTACTTCTAGCTGCATGTGGTCCTAGTAAAAGTACTTCTGTCTTATCTCAATTGAGCAGAAGAAAGTTATCAAGCATCCACTGTCTAATGTCCTTTACACACTCCTCAACATTGTTAAGCTGATCTCTCTCATCTGGCTTTGCTGAAATATACAGCTGTGTATCATCAGCATAGCAATGGAAGCGAATACAATGTTTATGTATAATTTCACCCAGAGGCAGCAGATATAAAGAGAAAAGCAGTGGGCTTAATACAGATCCATGCGGTACACCAAATTTTACCTCATAGAGTGTGGAGAACTCACCATTTACATCAACAATCTGATAGCAATCAGTCAAATAAGACCTGAGCCAAGAGAGAGCTGTTCCCTTTATTCCAACAACGTTCTCAAGTCCAGCAAGCACTAGATTATGATCAATGGTGTGAAAAGCTGCACTGAGGTCAAACAAAACAAGTAAAAAGACAAAACCCTGATCAGAGGCCAATAACGGGTCATTTACCACCTTAACTAGCCTATTACTATTATAACTACTATTCCTCAGTAGATGTGAGCAGAACTGCTGTGCTACAACCTTTTCTAGAATCTTGGAGATAAAGAGGAGGTTTGATATTGGACTGTAGTTGGACAGCTGACAGGGTGAAGGTCAGGTTTCTTAATTAGGGGGTTGATACTGCAGTTTGAAGGATTTTGGTACAAAACCAGTGCTAATGGAAGAGTTTATTATTTTAAAACAGGTTCAATTCCCTCTGGAATGATCTGTTTGAGGAAACTTGTAGGAGAGGGATGGAGAATGCAGGATGCAGGATTTTGATGAGGAAATAAATGAAAAGAAGTCGTTCTCTTGAATAGGAGTGAAGCTTTGTAATTGATGGTCTGTTATAATGACACTGCTGTCTACAGGGTTATTTATAAAATAATCTGGATTTATTTTAATCCTCTGGATTTCTTGTCTGATGTTTTCAACTTTATTATTAAAAAGTTGATGAAATCATTACTACCTATTGATGGTGTGCATGTGAGTGCAGTGCTTTTATTTCCTGTTCATTTTGCTGCAGTACAGAATAAAAATCTAGGATTCTGCTTGTTATTTTCTATGAGGGAGGAGAAATATGCTGATCAGCAGCACTAAGAGATTTTTTAGAATTTGGGAGATTCTCCTTCCTGCAATTTGAAATACTGTTCATTCTGTCTGACTCCACTTACGTTGTTATTTTCCGAGTGGTCTGTTTTAAGGTGTGTGTATGATCATTATACCACCAGGCTAATTTTTTCTTACTGATCATACACACACACACACACACACACACACACACACACACACACACACACACACTTTTCAAGCATCTCTCTTATAAAAACAAACGGGCAATAAAACCTATAACATCATATAAATCTGTAAAGGGAGATTGTAACTTACAGATGTAAAATAGCATCTCCATGCAGATCTCCAAGTTCTCTTGTTACTCGGCCCCAAGAATATTTTCCACATCACTGCTTTGTGCAAATCTCAGATAAAACAACTTTTACTGACTGTCCGTTTTTTTCCTTGTTTTCTTTATTTTTGTAAGCAAAGTCCAGTTAGCATGCGCTAGAAACAGCTGTTTGTGCCAAACTGAGAGCTGCATCACTTCCGGGTTTGTGTGCATGTGTACCCAGTCAAAGGTTGTAAAGAGTAATAAAACTCACACAAAGGGAAATAAAATCCTCCCATATATCGTTAGAATCCTGCACTTATTGGCTACATTTTCCATCACTCATTTAGCTTCCATAATGCTACTGGCTAGAAATAAAAGGTTTGAAAAGAAAGGTGGTGCAGAAAAGACACCTGCATATAGTGAAGACTGAAGCCTGAGATTTCGCCTCTTTTACATTTTTATTAATTTGATTTTTTTTAGTGTGTGGTCTCATTTGTTTTGTAACACTATATTCTACCAGCCATATTCATTTTTTTACCTGCAAGATGTCGTTTTTTATGCGAAAGTTACACACATTCAGCAAATACATTCTTTATACGTTTTCCATTAAAATCAATGATCTGAAATCACTGCTTGAGGCTTAGACTTTAGAATGATGTACAGTTAGTCATGTTTACTCTTCTCCCTATTTATTTAATCTGTTGGTAAACATTAACACCTGTGAACAATGGGATATCGCCACGCAGGTGCTGAAGGCTGAAGTAAGGTAATGATCTGAAATACCTTCAGACTGTGAAAATATGACTAAACTTTTTATTTTGAATCCAAATGTTAATAACAAATCGAGAGTGTGTCTCCACTATGAGTGGGTCCTAAAACATTCTGATTAATTCTACTGAATCTAGAATGAACACAACTGCTGCTCTTAAGAAGTCTTCCTAAATATCAAAATCAATATCAAAGTCACCAACAATTAATTCTTTGTGTAAAGAAGGAGCTACATTTCTGATGAGTCGGGCCCCTGGGGGTCTATAAATAATAATTAGTGGAATTGACTGACTGGACCTGCTTTTGGACACTAAATGTTTTATGTTGGTGTAAAGAACTTCAAGTGTTTTACACTTGTGTTTAGTTGTTTGTGTGACACTTAGATTATTATTATAAATAGCTGTGACTCCGCCTCCTCTGCCATTTAGACGTGGTTGGTGTATGTAATTATACCCAGGAGGACTAATTTAATGCTACATATTCATTTGGTTTAATCCACGTTTTTGTTAAACACATTATATTAAACTCCTGGTCGGTAATAATTTGTTTATAGTCAGCGCTTTTGATGTGAGAGATCTAATACAGTGGTACCCGACTTATCGACCTTAATCCGTTCCTTAAAACCGGTCGAAATGCGAAAAGGTCGAAGACTGAACGTACACGTAATGTACAATATACATGCAATAAATTGTTATATTGACCGCTAAATAATAACACTTTATTGTTCACAAACCGAAGTTTAATTTACGATAGATACTCTCTCTATAAAGGCTGAGGCGAGACTGGGATGATCCTTCCCTCGCTCCATGTGGGTTGGGGTAAAAAAAGGTCGATAAGCGGGCATTTGGTCGTTCAGCGAGCGCAAATTTCGGTCTAAGTGGAATGGTCGATGTCCGAGCCGGTCGATAGGCCTCCAGACTTTCCCCTGCAGAACCTGGACTGCTCTCACACTCATTAGTTCCCTCTCTTTAATGCAAAGATCTTCTCTGTCAAAAAGCAAACTAACTTACACTTTTTACAGATAAAATTATCGCCAGCAACAGAAAAAGACTGACTAACCATGTCACACTTCACACACTGAATGAGCTGCATGCTCGCCATAGCCGAGAAATTACGTACCTAATGTGATTTTAATGTGATTACTGTAGTGTGTGTTCTTTGTTCTGATGGGAATGTCCTCCACTCACTGCTTTCATACCCTCAAACAGGCAATAAAGCCCTCTTCCAAAAGAAGAAACAGAGCCAACGGAAAAAAGAGAATACAAGAAATCCAAACCATATTTTGAGATTTTTAAGCAATGAGAGAGAAAAAAATAAACTGTAAAAATGTAAATAGTGATACAAACACAAAATTCCCAGCAAACAAATCAACAACAGGAAGCTACTTCACCATCGCTACACCTACAGCTACATCAACATTGCCTTCTCAATGACAATGGTCAATAGGGAGAACTATGATGAAGATTGATAAAGTGTGTGGTGGGTTTTATTTTCAAGTGTTTTTACCATTTGTTTGTTTTATCTATATTTAATTTATTTTTAATTAATAGAATCCAGATTGCAGGTTTTAACATAAACAGAGCTGTAATATTTAAGCTGTATATTCCTGTGAACGATAACGGCAGTTCGTGTAAAGAAATCCACAGGACCGCGCTTGGGAAAGCGCAGCGCTGGCAGCAGCAGAGAATCGCAGTGCAGACCAAAGTGTGGGTGAACATGAGTGGCTTATATGTGTGTGGGTAATGGAATTCAGGTGTGCCGTGTTAGTAATCAGGCGAGCGGGTGAAGACGCAGGGTGCTCCCTGACAGTTCAGTGAAAGAGGGTAAATTGCACTTTGCACAAGAACTCAAATAAACAATCACACAACCCTCACCCAACCTTTAACTGTCATTGTCTGATTTTATTTATGTCTATTTAACATTTTATTTATTTATCTATCTATTCATAATTATTTACGATGTTGTATGGATTAGAGACCGTGGCATTTAGTAAAAGACAGGAGGTGAAGCTGGAGGTAGCAGAGCTGAAGATGTTAAGGTTTTTGTTGGGAGTGATGAGGATGGACAGGATTAGAAATGAGTTTATTAGAGACACAGCAAATGTAGGACGTTTTGGAGAAAAGGTGAGGGAGGTGAGATTGAGATGGTTTGGACGTGTGCAGAGGAGGAACATGAATTATATTGGTAGAAGAATGCTGAAGATGGAGCCACCAGGAAGAAGGAAAAGAGGAAGGCCAAGGAGGAGGTTTATGGATGTGGTGAGGGAAGACATGCAGGTAGTTGGTGTAAAAGAGGCAGATGTAGAGGACAGGGGGATGTGGAGACGAATGATCCGCTGTGGCGCCCCCTAATGGGAGCAGCCGAAAGAAGAAGAAGAAGAAGAAGATTCATAATTATTTAACGAATGGGTCAAGCTGATACCATATGGTATATAACATGACGTATGTTTAATAAAGGAATGCAAAAAGTAAAAAAAAGTCTCTCTATCTCTCTCCACCTCTCTATATCTCACAGTATTTCTCTTTTTATTTCTCTATATATAAAGATACTCTGAGACAATGTTCATTATTAAAAGCTCAATACAAATAAACATGAATTAAATCATATTTCTCTCTGTCTCCCTTTCTCTATATTATTTTTCTCTAGGATTTTATCAGCATATTTTCCTAGTAACTAAATTTTAACTTTTGAGTCTATCTATGGTTATCTGTGTGCATCTAGAAGGGTGTGTGTGTGTGTGTGTGTGTGTGTGTGTGTGTGTGTGTGTGTGCGTGTGTGTGTTTAATATAGAATGTCAGTTTAAAAGTAAAAAAAAAAAACCCAGCCATTAGTGTTGCGCAGGTCAGGTGACCCTCAGTGTCTCAAGTCTGGATAAATGTGGAGGGTTGTGTTATGAAGGGCATCCAGGGTATAACATGTGCCAAATCAAATATGCGTATCAGGAATCAGAATTTCATACCGGATCGGTCGAGGCGCGGGTTACAAAATGACCACCACAGGTAACGTTAACCAAAAAGGTACCGGTGGAAATTGGGCTACTGTTGACTGAAGGAGGAGAAGGAGAGGAGGAAGACGTCTACAGAGACAGCAGGGAAAGGAGAAGTGGAGGAGAAGTGGAGGAAAAGTGGAGGAGAGTGGAGGTTCAGGTTGGTACTTTAAATGTTGGTACTATGACTGGTAAAGGGAGAGAGGAAGCTGATATGATGGAGAGGAGAAAGGTAGAGATGTTGTGTATTCAGGAGACCAAATGGAAAGGGAGTAAAGCAAGGAACATTGGAGGTGTTTAAACTGTTCTGAAGGAAGAGTACAGTAAGAGTGTAGTGGAGGTGAAGAGAGTTTCTGATAGGGTGATGAACGTGAAGCTGGAATTTAAAGGTATTTTGATAAATGTCATCAGTGTCTATGCTCCACAAGTGGGCTGTGAGATGGAGGAGAAGGAAGAATTCTGGAGTGAGTTGGATGAAGTGGTAGAAGGTGAACCTAGAATTGAAAGATTGGTGATTGGTGCAGACTTTAATGGACATGTAGGTAAAGGGAACAGAGGTGATGAGGAGGTGATGGTAGGTATGGTTTTAAGGTGAGGAATGTGGAAGGGCAGATGGTGGTAGATTTTGCTAAAAGGATGGAAATGGCAGTGGTGAACACGTATTTTAAGAAGAAGGAGGATCACAGGGTGACGTATAAGAGTGGAGGAAGGTGCACACAGGTGGACTATGTTCTATGTAGGAGATGCAACCTGAAGGAGATTGGAGACTGTAAGGTGTTGGCGGGGGACAGTGTAGCTAGACAGCATCGGATGGTGGTCTGTAGGATGTTTTTTTTAGGTGAAGAAGAAGAGGAGAAGAGTAAGGACAGGAGGAAGACTGTAGTGTAAGGTTTAGGGAAGAGGTCAGACAGGAGCTCGGTGGTGGTGAGGAGGTGCTGGATGATTGGGAAACTACTGCAGGAGTGATGAGGGAGACAGATAGAAAGGTACTTGGTGTGACATCTGGAAATAGAAAGGAAGACAAAGAGACATGGTGGAATGAGGAAGTGCAGGAGAGCATAAAGGGAAAGAGGTTGGAGAAACAGAAGTGGGATTGACAGAGTGATGAGAAAAGTAGGCAGGAGTACAAGGAGAAGCAGCAGCAGGTAAAGAGGGATGTGGTGAAAGCCAAGGAAAAAGTCATATGAGGAGCTGTAGGAGAAGTTGGACCCTAAGGAAGGAGAAAAGGATTTGTAGCGATTGGCCAGGCAGAGGAACCGAGCTGGGAAGGTGTGCTGCAAGTTAGAGCAATAAAGTCAAGTTTCAAGTCAAGTTTATTTCTATTGTGCTTTTCACAACAGACATCGTCTCAAAGCAGCTTTACAGAATTTACCAGTGAGGGTAAATTATGTGTGTTTATCCCTGATGAGCAGCCGTGGCGACTGCGGCAAGAAAAAACTCTCTTAGATGTTATGAAGAAGAAACCTTAATAGGAACCAGACTCAAAAGCGGAACCTCATCCTGATTTGGGTGACATCAAGAGTGTGATTATAGACTTTAAACACTACAGAACACTGGAGAGTTTGAACTAACATGAGCACTGGAGTGTGTGATTATAAGTAATGATTTTTCTTCTGTTTTTAAGTCTTTATGGTTATAAAGAGGTCCAGTGTCCAAACTCCACATAAAGTGGAATCCAATTGGCACTGGTACGTCTCTAGATGGTTCGGGATGTTTGTGGGGTCAGCATCTACTTCTTTAAAGGTCCATAATCTTCATATGGTGGGAGACTCTAGAGAAAGAGAAGCAGTGGAGAGGAATTAGCGTAGCTGCTGTTCATGATATTAACAGCACAAGTTGATAATGTGATGTGATCAGATGTTCTGAAGCACAAGGTTATGATGTGATGTGTGTTATGTGTAGAACTCGCTAAAAACATACGTCTTTAATCTGCACTTAAACTGGGAGAGTGTGTCTGAGCCCCGAACACTGTCAGGAAGACTGTTCCAGAGTTTAGGAGCTAAATGTGAGAATGTTCCACCACCTTTAGTGGACTTTGCTATTCTAGGAACTACTAGAAGTCCAGAGTTTTAAGAAGTTATAAGAAAGAGTAGTGGAAGCCAGGCTGAGAGAAGAGGTGACCATCTGTGAGCAGCAATATGTTTTTATGCTGAGGAAGAGCACCACAGACGCATTATTTGCTTTGAGGATGTTGATGGAG
>MU589789.1:96626-111626 GCA_024362625.1 Silurus asotus
GATCTAGTGAGGACTCTTGCTGCTGCATTCTGAACTAACTGAAGTTTATTTCTGCACGAACTCCAACACCCAGACAGTAAAGCGTTACAGTAGTCTAATCTAGATGTTACAAAAACATCTACTAGTTTTTCTGCATCCTGTAACAACATCAGATTTCTAAGACTCAAAGGAAAGACTCGGGTCAATAATCACACCGAGGTCTTTGACTGCTGTACACACTGAAACAGAAACACCATCCAGAGATGCTACGGAATCTGAAAGTTTACTTCTAGCTGCATGTGGTCCTAGTAAAAGTTCTTCTGTCTTATCTGAGTTGAGCAGAAGAAAGTTATCAAGCATCCACTGTCTAATGTCCTTTACACACTCCTCAACATTGTTAAGCTGATCTCTCTCATCTGGCTTTGCTGAAATATACAGCTGTGTGTCATCAGCATAGCAATGGAAGCGAATCCCATGTTTATGTATAATTTCACCCAGAGGCAGCAGATATAAAGAGAAAAGCAGTGGGCCTAAGACAGATCCTTGTGGAACACCAAACTTTACCTCAGAGAGTGTGAAGAACTCACCATTTACATCAACAAACTGATAGCAATCGGTCAGATAAGACCTGAAACCAGGAGAGAGCTGTTCCCTTTATTTCTACAACATTCTCCCATCTAGCAAGCAGGAGATGATGATCAATGGTGTGAAAAGCTGCACTAAGGTCGAGCAAAACAAGTAAAGAGACAAAACCCTGATCAGAGGCCAATAACAGTAATTTACCACCTAAACTAACGCCGTCTCTGTGCTATGATGAGGCTGAAATCCTGACTGATACATTTCATAAATGTTGTTCCTCAGTAGATGTGAGCAGAACTGCTGTGCTACAACCTTTTCTAGAATCTTGGAGATAAAGAGGAGGTTTGATATTGGACTGTAGTTGGACAGCTGACAGGGTGAAGGTCAGGTTTCTTAATTAGGGGGTTGATACTGCAGTTTGAATGATTTTGGTACAAAACCAGTGCTAATGGAAGAGTTTATTATTTTAAAACAGGTTCAATTTCCTCTGAAATGATCTGTTTGAGGAAACTTGTAGGTGAGGGATCAAGAATGCAGGATGATGATTTTGATGAGGAAATAAATGAAATGAAGTCGTTCTCATGAATAGGAGTAAAACTGTGTAATTGATGGTCTGTTATAATTTATAAAATAGGGTTATTTATAAAATAGTTTGGATTTATTTTAATCGTCTGGATTTTTTCTGATGTTTTCAACTGTATTATTATTAAAATCATTACTACCTATTGGTGGTGTACATGTGAGTGCAGTGATTTAATTTCTTGTTAATGAGCTGAATGCTCACCATAACAGAGAACCTACGTACCTTAATGTGGTTACTGCAGTGTGTGTTCATAGTTCTGATGAAAATGGTCTCCACTTACTGTTTTCAAACCCTCAAACAGGGAATAAAGCGATCCTTTAAAAGAAAAAAAGAGAAAAAAAGCAGCCAACCGAAAGTAGAAAATACAGGAAATCAAAGCAATATTTTAAGATTTTAAAGCGATGAGAGAGAAAAAAAAAACTAACTGTAAAACTTTGAATGCAGATACAAACTTAAAATTTCCGGCAAAAAAAACAACAACAGGAAGCTACCCTTAGCTTAGGTTAGCGGGTTGGCAGTAACAGTAACTGAGACCTGATTGGTCAGAAGTTGTGAATAAATTTTTTACACCTGCTGCTTTGACAACATTGTGGGTTTGTAGGCCAACAGCCTAAGGATATCTTTTACTATAGCAACAGGAAGCTGGTCTAACATTCCAACATTACACACACACAAAACAGTTGCACAGTGCAGTGCATTATTGTGTGTGTGTGTGTGTGTGTGTGTGTGTTTATTTTGAATATTTGCCTGCAGCTCTCACTGAATCTAAACTCCACCCCTCTATATAACCTCCATTATCACAGCCATTACCATATCAACACATTACAATAGAATAGCGTTTATTCGTCACATATACATTACAGCACAGTGAAATTTTGTTCTTCGCATATCCCAGCTTGCTTAGAAGCTGGGGTCAGACCGCAGGGCTGGCCATCATACGGCGCCCCTGGAGCAAAGAGGGTTAAGGGCCTTGCTCAAGGGCCCAAGAGTGGCAGCTTGGCAATACCGGGGCTTGAACCCCCGACCTTCCGATCGGTAACCCAACGCCTTAACCGCTGGAGCTACCACTCCCCCGTTCCTTACAGTTCCTGTGTTTGTGTGTGTGTTTTATATTCGACCCTTTTATTTTTCTTTTTTCATATAAATTCTTTTGTAGGATTAGTAAAAGAGAGGAAGTGGAAAAAATCACAACTCGCATCTTGCCGCGCACTACTGAGTAAATTTTCTTTTGAGGTGACTTCTGCCAAAACTGCCTTCTACAAGGAAAAGCTTGAGGCCTCTGCACAAGATCCTCGTAAGCTTTACAACATCTTCTCTTCACTACTTAACCCCCCTGCTGCACCTGCTCGATCATTGTACTGTGTATATACTGTTATCATAGTATATGTATATTCTCTTTTTCATATATTTGCATTTATTTTTTATTTCTTTGTTATTATTATTATTATTATTATTATCATTATTATTTGTTTTTATTTCTCTGTTTTTATTTTTTTTGTATATTCTTTTTTATATATTTGCATCTATTTTTATTTCTTTGTCTTGCTGCTGTAACATAGAAATTCCCCACTGTGGGACGAATAAAGGTTTATCTTATCTTATCTTATCTTATCTTATCTTATCTTATCTTATCTTATCTTATCTTATCTTATCCTCCCTGACTGCTAGTGACTTTATCTTATCTTATCTTATCTTATCTTATCTTATCTTATCCGCAAGATCTCCTGCCCTTTATCTCCACAATCATCAATGGGTCATTAACATCTGGCTATGTACCAACTACCTTCAAAAAAGCAAGGGTCATTCCCATCTTGAAGAAACCTGCTTTGGATCCATCAGACATCAACAACTACAGACCGGTATCACTTCTCTCCTTTCTTTCTAAATCTCTGGAACGCACTGTTTTTAACTGTTTTTTAACTGTCTGTCTGTCTGTCTCTCACAGAACAACCTCCATGATCCGAACCAGTCTGGGTTCAAAGCGGCATATTCCACAGGGACGGCCCTTTTGGCTGTTTCTGAGAAACTGCATTCTGCTCGGTCAGCCAAGCTGTCATCTGTACATATCTTCCTGGACCTTTAAGCAGCATTTGACACAGTCAACCACAAGACACTTTTTTCAACCCTCACCACTGGTGTTCCACAAGGCTCGGTACTTGGTCCCCTCCTTTTCTCTCTCTATACCCACTCCATTGGTGATGTCATATCCTCACATGGGTTTTCTTATCACTGCTATTCAGGTGAAACTCAACTAATCTTTTCTTTCCCTCCATCAGATACCACAGTTTCTGCTCGGATATCAGCATGCTTGACAGACATATCTTTATGGATGAGTGCTCACCAACTAAAACTCAACCCCAGCAAAACTGAACTGCTGGTCATCCCAGGTAATTCATCTACAGGTCAAGATCTCCAAATAACACTTCATGACTCTCTGCTCTCCCCTTCAGCCACTGGTCGTAACCTCGGGGTAACTATAGACAATAAACTGTCCTTCTTCCCACATGTCGCTAATGTTGCTTGTTCTTGCCGATTTCTTCTCTATAACATCCGAAGGATTCGACCATTTCCGTCCACACAGGCTGCCCAGGTGCTCGTTCAGTCTCTTGTCATTTCAAGACTTGACCCCTGCAACTCTCTGCTGGGAGGTCTTCCCCTGAACGCTATTCATCCATTGCAAATTATCCAAAATGCAGCTGCAGGACTTGTGTTCAATCAGGGCAAGTTCTCCCACACCACCCCACTGCTGCGCTCCCTTCACTGGCCTCCAGTAGCTTTATGTATCAGATTCAAAACACTGATGCTTGCCAAAAATGGACCAGCACCGCTTGCACTGGACACAGTCAATTGAAGGGAGGAGGGCAAAATACCTGCAAAATGACAGGTCGTGAGGAAGCTGTAGGCACCTTAGGCACTGAAAAAGCACTGGTTATGCCAGGGGTAAACTCCAAGAGAGACAGGGACAAAGACAGGGCCTGTAAGTCCCCAATACTTTTAAGGGAGAATATCTCCAAAAAAAAAGGCAGTCTTTACCGACAGGTACCTAAGGGCCACTTCGGCCCAAAGGGGGGTTTAGATAGAGCAGCCAACATGACGGCCAAATCCCACACAGGCACTCCGGAAGGATGGAGACACCCGCTGGTGGATGGTTGTGCCCCAAAGCACATCCTGTGGCAGGGCTAACAACCTGGCCGTCTGTGCCAAGACACCTGATCGGGGAACCAGGCTCTCGAGACTGGTTTCTGACCCTCTCAGAACAGCCGTTGGAGCCTCCGGAGAGGCGACGGGTCCACGCAAAGAGCATAACCTGAGCCACGAGAAAGAGCAATCTCTTTAGAGCAGCACGCTAAAAATGCAAACAGTTGACTCTCGAGTGAGCTGACTAAGCATGCTCCTAAGCTAAGCATACAACACATCGGCTGTGTGTGTGTGTGTGTGTGTGTGTGTGTGTGTGTGTGTGTGTGTTTGACTGCAGCAGTGAGATGGGTCTGTGGGACTTAAGTCCTTGAATGTCCTCTTCATCTTCTCTCTGCACAGCTGCATGTAGATGTCCTGCAGGTTTGCCAGATGTTTACTGGGGCACTCTCAGCTGATCCCACTTTATTATTATTATTATTATTATTATTATTATTATTATTATTATTATTATTATTATTATATGATAATTAATTGATTGTGTTATATTTGTGCAGGATTATTAGCAGTAAATACAAATCGGTGGTGTTTTGAAATGTGTAAAGGTGACATCATTTGGTAGATTTCTGGTGAACGTCTCCACATCTCACCCTAACAGCATTTCTCCTGAGATTGTGTTTGAAAATGTATGCACAATTTGTTCACAGTGTGACGTGTTTGCTTTTGATCTACTCCTCTGGATTAGTGACCATTGTCACATTTTCACATGTGCTCAGATCCTCTGCATGTGTGTGTGTGTGTGTGTGTGTGTGTGTGTGTGTGTGTGTGTGTGTGTGTGTGTGTGTGGGTGGGCGGGTGGCTGGGTGGGTGTAATATAATGATAAGTATAATAAAATGAAAAGGTGCATCATGCCCTGTGCAAAATTCAGTCGGAAGTCATGTATGGAACATATTAAAAAAATGTCATTAAATATCAGATATTAAAGATAATGATACACATCTGATGCCTATGTGGTTAAACACCTTGGCAGAGATCACATGATGTCTGGATTCATCGTGCATAATAGTGTGCATAAAGTTCACCCATGTAAATTAGCGTAAGTCAGCTTCAGCTATCAGTAGCAGAATCAAGTATTTTATACAATGTCCCCTATCAATATGCTTCAGATAACACATTGCATATATTAGATTAAATCCAAGCGTAATACATGTAAACACTATTCAGCATTAATATCAAGTCAAGAAGCTTTTATTGTCATTTCTACCATATATATCGGATGTAATATATGATCAAATATAAATTTTATATGGGTGGTGGGATGGATTGAGATGAGTAATGAGTGTGTTAAGTTTAGATTGTACAGTTTGGTAACACACATTTCAGTGAGTGTGTGTTGAGAAGTCTGATGGTTTGAGGGAAAAACTGTTGCACAGTCTGGATGTATCGGCCTGAATGCTTTGGAACCTCTTTCCTGGTGGCAGGAGAGTGTAGAGGGTGTGTGAGGGGTGTATGTTAAGAGTTATGTGCGAGAGGTGTGTAAAGAGTGTGTGTGTGTGAGGATTGTATGTAAGGGGTGTGTGTTAGGTGTTAAGAGATTGAGCAGCTTGACTTTGTGAGAGCAGCACCATGTCTGGAAGAGGAAAGGGTGGCGGCAAAGCAAGCGCCAAAACCAACATTTGAACCCAGCTTTCAATCAGGTCTATCACTTTCCTTGCAGAAGCTATTTGCTTCCCGTTTTTTTTTTTTTTTCCCCCAACCTCCAACGAGCATAAGAAATAAGAACATTTCCCTCTCATGCCTTCGGCGGGGAAGCAATGGGCTCGCTTAAAGTTCACGGGAGAAGGTGAAGCCCCCAACAGGACACAGGTGGGAATGCATCCCCTGCAATCAGTGTGGATCCAAGCTGTAGACATTTATTCATTTATAAGTCTACCCAACAGACGTGAACATGAACTTTGCTTTTTCCGTGGACAAACGCTAGAACATTTCATTAACGTTTTTAACACCGGTTCTGCAAATGGTTTCTGGAAAAACTGGGAACTGGTTACATCAGCTGCACACGATATCAAGCACTTGCTTGTGAAATACTGCACTGCAAGAATAGCAGATGAAGACGTGGAGGTTTACCTCAGTCGAAACATGTATGACAGAAATAGTAGACATTTTCAAAGCGGGAAAATCAATAAAATTACAGCTTACGCCGACGATATAGCAGTTTTTGTAAAGAACCAAAATTAGTTGGATAGAATGAATAAAATATTCAGAGAATACGAAGAGATCTCCGGTGCCAAACTAAATCAAAATAAGACAGAGACAGTTTGGATGGATACTGGGCCCGCTCCACCAATAAATATAAAAGTAAAACAAGAGATTAAATTGATAGGAATTGTGATTAAAAACAGTAAGTGTGTTGACACCAATTGGGAAAGAAAAGAAGAGGAAATTTAATCTGAAACTGAAATTTGGAAAATATCTAATTATAAAACTAGAATTTAAGTTATTAAAACATATATTTTACCTAAACTGTTATTTTTAGCTACAATCTTTCCACCAAGCAAAAAATGCATTACAAAACTGAATAAGATCTGTGTACGATTTATCTGGGAAAATAACAGAGAAGTGACGACAAGAACAATTTCTTTAAACCAAAGGAACTAGGAGGTCTTAATGCAATTGAGCTCGGCAATAAATTATTAATAGCTTTCTGTAAAAATGTAACACAGGCAATAAACAGGGAAGCAGATTGGATAGGGGAAAAGAAATCGTGGCTAACAAAGAGAAGAAAAGGAAGGCAATATATACCATTCTATAAACTAACATATGGGTATCAAATATATAAATATTTACATTTAAATATAGACTGGATTAACTCATCCAGCAAAAAAAACATCTATAAAAAATTACTGAACATGAACACGGTGGGCTATACAAACACAAATATCTTAACATGGCAGAAAGCAAACAGTGCATTTATAACGTTAATACACAAAATATCTCAGAAAATGTGCGTGATGTGGCATGGTTAATAAGTGTAGGCAGGCTAGCGGTACGCTGCGTTGTGAAATGGAGCTGTTTTGTAAAAACTAAAGAATGCCCTATAAACAATTGTACTAAGGATGAAACCGTCGATCACCTCCTTATACACTGTCCACGCTCAGAGGAGATATGGCAAAAAGTCGTAAAAACTGGATTGAATATCCATATAAATGAGAAAACTATTAGGTACGGCATTTTTGAAAAAGATCTGGAGAAAAAAACAAAGGAATTCTTTTGGATGGTGATTTGTATTGTAAACTATAAAATATGGAAAACACGATGCATGATTATTATTAATCAGTGCCATATTCCCGCTGAGAGTGTTTTTAAACAGATTTCGTGTGAATTAAAGAGACAAAGGACAATAGATAGAAGAACTAGAATGAAACATCCTTGGTACTTGTTAAACATGTGAAATGAGGACTGTATAGATACATATAGATAGGTATGTACTAGTGTATGATTATAGGTATGTGTATATAGATTTGTCTGTAGGTGTATATATGTGTTTTTCTACATTACAGATGAGAGTCTCTCTCTCTCTCTCTCTCTCTCTCTCTCTCTCTATTTCTCTATATATATATACACACAAATCGTGTGCTCACAAGGAGCCTGAAAGACTATTAAGTTTTTTTTTTTTTTTTTTTTTTTTTTTTTTTTTTTTTTTTTTTTTGTAAATTTAAGATTGTTTATGCTTTTTCTCCCCTTTCATGCTAAGAATTATGTGTATGAAATGATATGATATTATTTTTTCCTATTGTTGTTCCTATTTTTTCAAATTGTTTTGCATGTCAACACTATTTCTGACACTCACTGTTTACATATGTACTGAAAATGTTCCATTGTCTTATGTTATACAAGATGTATATATTGTGGATTTGATTTACTCAGTAAAGAGTGTGTGTGTGAGGATTGTATGTAAGGGGTGTGTGTGAAGTGTTTGTAAAGAGAGTGTGTGGTTGTCCACAATGCTGTTGGCTTTGTGGCTGCAGCGTGGGGGGTGCAGCATCTTGCGATCCGAGACGGAGCAGTTTCCAAACTAGGCAGTAATGCAGTTGCTTAGGATGCTCTTGATGGTCCCACTGTAGAACATGGTTAGGATGGGGGAAGGGAGATAGGCTTTTCTTAGCCTTCTCATAAAGTAGAGATGCTGCTGGGCTTTTTTGGTAATGGAGATGGTGTGGAGCGATCAGGTAAAGTTCTCTGTCTCTGCCAAGGAATTTGGTGGTCTTAACGATCTTCATGGAGAATCTGTTGATGATAAGTAGAGAATGGCCGCTCTGTGCTCACAACGCTCAGAGACAGGTTGTGGGCTCCACACCAGGCTAACTGTTTTGCCTCCTTTTTGTATGCTGCTTCATCATTCTTGCCATGAGTCAGCAGAGGAAACAGCAGTAAGCTGAGCACACAGCCCTGAGGGTCCCCAGTGCTCAGAGTGGTGGTGCCCCAGTGCTCAGAGTGGTGGTGCTGAACTTCACTCTCTTTCTCTATCCACATAAAAAAGCTGCAATCTAAGGTCAAAGCCAAGCTTGGTTTCTTTTACAGAAACTGCTCTTCCTTCACCACTTCTGCCAAATGTATTCTTATTCAAATGACCATTCTACCCATGTTAGATTATGGAGACACTATATATAGGGTTGCTTGCAGATCCACCCTATCAAAACTTGATGCTCTTTACCATTCTGCTATCAGGTTTGCCACAAATGCTCCTTTCAATACACACCACTGTGCTTTATATTCATCTGTTAACTGGCCCTCCCTTCATAATCGCCGTAAAATTCACTGGTTCACCTTCATTTATAAGACCCTTCTTGGCCACTCACCTCTTACTTAGGTCACTTGCTGCAGCTAAAGTCTGTCACATATAACACCCGGTCCTCACTTCATTTTCAATTAAGCATTCCTAAAACCAACTCTGCGTTTGGTCTCGCATCTTTTCAATCTGCTGCCGCTCGCGCCTGGAATGCTTTGCAAAATATTCTCAAACTAGATAAATTAATTCCAATTAATATTTGTTCACGGATATATGCCGTTGCTTCTCTTCATAATTTTGTTTTAAAATGTATTTATGTAATTGTTAACATGTATGTATTTTTAATGTTTTGTATTTATTTTAGCCCTACTTTCCCTAAGTGGTTATTCAATTTGTCAGGCCGCTATTGTAAAAAAGAACCAGTTCTTAATGACTTGCCTTTAAAAATAAAGGTTAAATAAAAAAAAAAAAATTAAATAAAAAAAGGTGCTGTTCCCGATCTGGACTGACTGAGGTCTTCCAGTAAGGAAGTCTAGGATTTAGTTGCAGAGGGAGGCGTTCAGGCCCAGCACGCTTAGCTTCTTAATCAGGAGCTGAGGGATGAATGTGTTGAATTCTGAACTAAATTCTATGAAGAACATTTGTACGTAAGTGACCTTATTGTCCAGGTGGGTGAATGACAGATGGAGGGTAGTAAAGATGCCATCATCTGTGGAACGGTTTTGACGATATGAAAATTGCATGAGGTCCAGCGAGGGTGCTCACACTAATTAATAATATAATTACTTAATTATCGTCCCTGCTTCATTTCTATAAATACTTTTATGAGTGGTGGTAGGTGGGCTCTGGAATCACCAGTCTTTTGTAAGGAAAGCTGACTTTATCACAGCCTTGGCTTCCCACTACACCTTCGACTTTCTGGCACTTACAGACCTGTATATACCTACAGAACACTGCTACACCAGCTGCTCTGTCTTCTGCTTATGCTTTCTCTCATTCACCAAGCGAAACCGGTGGTAGTGGTGGTAGGGGTTAACTCTCATCTTCTTTTGTCTCCCAATCTTCTTGTAAAACACTAAATGGTTTAGCTCCCATGTATCTATCCAATCTTTAAAACGCTACAATCCGTCACGCTCCCTGAGATCTCAAAACTCTGGACTTCTAGTAGTTCCTAGAATGGCAAAGTCCACTAAAGGTGGTAGATCATTCTCACATTTAGCTCCTAAACTTTGGAAAAGTCTTCCTGACAGTGTTTGACATTGGACCTCCTGAAGTGTTTAAAGGCTCTGGCATGGAGAAGCTGGTGTTGGATCTGTGATGATCACAAATGTTGAGCTATTTTATGAGTTGCTCAGTAGCTTCTAGTTTTATAATCATAAAGACTGTAGAAAGATCATTACTTATAATCACACACTCCGGTGCTCATGTTAGTTCTCACTCTCCAGTGTTCTGTATTGTTGAAAGATTTATGATCAAACTCTTGATGTCACCCAAATGAGGACGAGGTTCTGCTTTTGAGTCTGGTTCCTCTCAAGGTTTCTTCCTCATAACATCTAAGGGAGTTTTTCCTTGCCACAGTCTCCATGGCTGCTCATCAGAGATAAACACACACCATCACCCTCACTGTTACATTCTGTAAAGCTGCTTTGAGACAATGTCTGGTGTGAAAATGTTGTTTCAGTTCCCTCTCCAATCAACCTCTTCATCATTGTCATCTACTGCCCCTGGAGACTTCCTAGAAGAGATGGACACACTCCTTAGTACTTTCCCTTCTGACAGCACCCCTCTGACATTTTTTTGGTAACTTTAACCCCCCATCTAACAAACTTCAGTCATCTTGCCTCCTGACTTTTCTAAATACCTTCTCCATGACATTTAACAGCTGCCCTCCAACACACAAGGGAGGAAATGTCCTGGACCTGGTTTTCACCCGACCTACTCCAGCTACAGACATGACTGCCACTCCACTTCCAACTTCTGATTATCACCTGGGTCCTTTTTAATCACTCTTCCTATTATACAAAACAATTTACATTTCTCTCTTTTCCGTCCTAACCTTCACTCCATCCCTCCCTCCTCTGTAGCTTCCTGTACTCTTTCATTTTTTCCTGACCCTGACTCATTTTCTTCTTTACCCTTGGACTTTGCTATTGACTCCTTCCTCTCGTCTCTTGCTTCAACCATGGACATCCCCTGCCCCTTGACTACAAAATCCAAGAAGACTTCTTGTCCCACACTCTGGCTGTCAGAGGTTTTGCACAGCAATCGACGAATTCAGATACACACACACACACACACACACACACACAGACACACACACACACACACAGTGGAGATGACAGCAGCTGTATTTACATTACTGAATAAATTTAATCACCTCTACAGTCAGTAGAGTTACACACACACACATACAAACACACAGGCAAACTAACCAGCAGTATTCTCTACAAATCGACTTCTTTCTTTTTTTTTAAGTTTTCAAAATGCTGATTTCTGCCTGAACACCATCAACATTAAGCCTTACTCTGTCCAGGTTCAGGTTCAAATTCAGGTTCAGGTTAAGATCCAGGTGTTTAACTTTCACATTACACTCTTCTCTACTGGACATCTGACATCCCAATATGTCCTTCAGCTGGATATTTTCATCATCAGTGAGAAAACAAATAATAAGAAATTAGCATTATAAACAAAAACAACCAAAACCAAAACAAGAAAGTGAAACAAATTCATTTCCAGCAGGGGGCGGCATTGCAGCCATATCACTGAGTGTGCTCATGTTTATGCTGATATTACAGATTTCTCTTGTGTGTGTGTGTGTGTGTGTGTGTGTGTGTGTGTGTGTGTGTGTGTGTGTGTGTGTGTGTGTGTGTGTGTGTGTGTGAGAGAGAGAGAGAGAGAGAGAGAGAGAGAGTTAGTTGACATTCTGGTCAGATCTGGAGTTGATCATGTAGTGTTCTACAGGCACCTGATCCATTCTTTAAATTGTGTTACTCAGATGTTCTTTAAGGGTTCTGTGAATTATGTTTAAGCAGTTTTAGTCATACATTAAGTTCTCTTTCTGAAAGTAGAACACATACCGGTGTCGAATAAAATAGAAGATTGAGGAGAAGCTAATTTGTGAAGCTAATATCATGGACATTGTGGGGATTGTGAGGACATCATAGAGATGTTTAAACAGGTGGCAGTGGTTGTTAGGCTTCATCTTCTCACCGTGATCCTAAACCCTGCTCCTCGTTTTCTTTCTTTAGGAACAAAAGCACTGTCAGGAAATAAATATTAATGCGCAGACGCAGTGTGTCTCCAAGACGCCGCACCAGACATTCCAAATGCTGAGGTTAATGTAGCTCTAAATAAATTATACACTCATACATAATGAATAACTACACAGCATGGGGAAAAACTCATCAGGGTGAGGACATGAACAAGGGGGGTGGTACGTAACAAACACAACAAATACTACACACAAAAAAAACCCACAGAAAACACTACACAACATACTCAACACAATAAACACAACACAGTGTGTGTCTGAGTGTAGAGGAGTGTGTGTTAGCAGTTGGTTCATCGTGTGTGGGTGGTGTGTGTTAGTGTGTGTGTGTGTGTGTGGGGGGGGGGGGGGTGGGGGGGGGTGAATGAGTATCACACTCTTGATGTATGATCACAGTCTTGATGTCACCCAAATAAGGATGGGTTCCCCTTTTGAGTCTCAAGGTTTCTTCTTCATAACATCTAAGGGAGTTTTTCCTTGCCACAGTCTCCATGGTGCTCATCAGAGATAAACACACACTATTTAAATTAACTGTTGGTTTCTGTAAAGCTGCTTTGAGACAATGTCTGTTGTGAAAAGCGCAATACAAATTTACTTGACTTGACTTGACTTGACTATGAGTGTAGAGGAGTGTGTGTTAGTGTTTGGGACACAGTGTGTGGGTGGTGTGTGGGTGGTTGGGACAAAGTGTGCGGGAGGTGTGTGTGTGTGTGTGTGTGTGTTTGAGTGATAGTATGTTAGCGGAGTGTGTGTTAGCAAAAGACAACATGATACATTGTAGAACAAATACACAAAACACAAAATAGTGCTACCAGTAAATCTACTGTTTTATACTCTACAGTGTGCAAGAGAGAACTGGGTACATGAGTGTACTTGAAAATAAACACAAAATGTAAACACAAAAGATCAGTCATGGATGTGTAAAGTAAGTTTGAGTGTGTTTTAAGTTAGGGTTAGTTAGGGTCAGATTTGTAGCAACTCAGTAACACGCAGTTGAGTGAGTGTGTGTTCTGTATAGTTCAGTTCTGTGTGTTGAGGAGTCTGATTGCTTGATGAAAAAAATAGTTGAAGTCTGTATGCGATGCTTGAATGCTTCAATACCGCTCTCCCGATGGCAGGCAAGTAAATAGTGTGTGTGAGGGGTGTGTGTGTGTGTGTGTGTATGATGGGTGTGTGTATGAGGGTTGTGTGGGGTCATTTACAATACTGTTACTTTGTGGATGCAGCGTGTGGTGTCCCTGATAGAGGTAAGAGAGACTACAATGATCTCAGCTGTCCTCACTATCCACTGTAGGGTCTTGCGATCTGAGACGGTGCAGTTTCCCACCCATGCAGTAATGCAGCTGCTCAAGATCCTCTTGATGGTCCTTTTCTAGAATGTGATCAGGATGAGGAAAGTGAGATGGGCTTTCCTCAGCCTTCTCAGGAAGTAGAAATGCTGCTGGGCTCATGGTAATGGAGCTGGTGTTGAGCAGGGGTAAAAGTTCTCCACCAATGAAGAAATGTGATGCTCTTGACGATCTAAATGGAGGATCCATCCATCCATCGATGATCAGTGGAGAATATCCGCCCTGTGCTATCCTGAAGTCAACAACCATCTCTCTAGTTTTTTCAACATTCAGAGACGGGTTGAAACACTAGGCTGTTGTGAGTAAAGGTAAGCTGTTGCACCTCCTCTCTGTATGCTGACTCATCGTTCTTGATGGAGAGACCCACCACGGCCGAACATGACGATGTGGTTCGAGCTGTGCATTGCAACACAGTCGTGAGTCAGCCGAGTGAACAGCAGTGGACTGAGCACACAGCCCTGAGGGGCCCCAGTGCTCAATGTGGTGGTGTTAAAGATGCTGTTCCCAATCCGGAATGACTGAGGTGTCCTAGTCAGGAAGTCCAAGATCCAGTTGCAGAGGGAGGTGTTTAGGACCAGTGGGCTAAACTTCTCCATCACTTTGACGGGACTATAATCATTCAGGCAGGAGACTGTAGACTTTTTTGGCACTGGGACGATTGTCATTGTCTTGAGGAACTTAGGAGAGAAGGTGCTGCTCGGGGAGTTGTTGAAGATTTCGGTAACGACATCCGTTAGCTGTTCTGCACATTCCCTAAACACTTTGCCATGAACATTGTCTGTTCCAGCAGACTTCCATGGGTTGACTCTGCAGAGAGTTTTCCTTACTTCAGCTGTGGATAGACAGAGCACCTGGTCAAAAGAGAGAATCGGTGGTCTTCCTCTTCTCCATTTTGTTCTGCACCTCAAACCGGGTGTAGAAGTCAATCAGCACATCTGGCTGGAAGGCATGTAAGTGTATAGAAGTGTGTGTAAGTGGTTGGGACACGATGAGCGGGTGGTGTGTGTGTGTGTGTGTGTGTGTGTGTGGGTGTGTAGAGGAGTGTGTGTTAGCGGTAGGAGATGTGGTGGGACATGAGAACATTGTCTCTGCCTCCCATAAGAACAGTGCAAGTGTGGGGGTTTTATAATCTTAATAAAACAAACAAACTGATCCAGAAAGGAATTGTGTTGAATAATGATTGTTTTCTGGTTTCCCACTAAGTTCTCCTGAAAAATAAAAAAGTAAAGAGGAAATTCTTAAAGAAATGGTGCAGTCGTTCCCTCTGCTACTACATCTCAGCCTGCTGCTAAAAGCCCTGCAATTGTTTCTGCAAGG
>MU589789.1:116626-120847 GCA_024362625.1 Silurus asotus
GGTTTTGCGATCCGAGATGGTGCAGTTCCCAAACCAGGCAGTGATGCAGCTGCTCAGAATGCTCTTAATGGTCCATTTGTAGAACATGGTTAGGATCGGGGGAGGGAGATGGGCTTTCCTCAGCCTTCTTAGAGTGTAGAGACGCTGTTGGGCTTTCTTGGTGATGGAGCTAGTGTTAAGTGACCAAATGAGGTTCTCTGCCAGATGAACACCAAGGAATTTGGTGCCTTTGATGATCTCCACTGAGGATCCTTCGATAATCAGTGGAGAATGGCTGCTCTGTGCTCTCCTTAAATACACAACTATCTCTTTGGTTTTGTCAACATTCAGAGACAGGTTGTTGGCTTCACACCAGGCTGTTAACTGTTAACCTTCTCTCTGATTAGACCCACCACGGTCGTGTCATCAGCAAACTTGGTGATATGATTCAAGCTGTGCATTGCTACACAGTCATGAGTCAGCAGAGTGAACAGCAGTGGGCTGAGCACACAGCCCTGAGGGGCCCCAGTGCTTAGTGTGGTGGTGCTGGAGATGCTGTTCCTAAACCAAACTGACTGAGGTCTCCCAGGTCAAATAGAGGGTTGTGGAGATGGCATAGTCCTTGGAACGGTTTGGACGATACGCAAACTGCATGGGGTTCAGCAAGGGTGGAAGCTGGGTCTTAATGTGCCTCATGACAAGCCTCTCGAAGCACTTCATCACATTGGTTGTGAGCAGGAAGGGACGGCACAGGAACAATTGTCGTTGTCTTGAGGCACTGCCTCGGGAGATGTTGAAGATTTCTGTAAAGACATCCACTCGCTGTCTTGTTAAATTAAATCAATATAGTCTCTCTGAGCACACCCAAAACTAATTAAGATCTTACTTGAGTGACCGACATCAGTGTGTACAAGTGAATAACATCAAATCTACGTTTAGAACTACCTCGATGAGAGTTCCATAGGGGTCCATTTTTGGACCCTTGCTTTTTAGCATCTAAATAAATTATCTCCTTAGAGTGTGTTTGGACGTTGACGTAATCATGTATGCTAATGATATGGTGATCTTTACTTATGGGGAAAATGAGCTGGAGGTTGCTGACAAATTATCAAAAGTGATGCAAAAAGTTGTAGAATGTTTTTCTCAAATAAACGTAAGTTACATCTAACTCAAAAAATTGAAGTTAATGAGCAAAAAAATTTAAAATGTAAAGGAAAAAAAATATTAGGGTCTAATACTTGATTCAAAACTAGGTTTAAAAAATCATGGTAATAAATTGAAATTGAATTTGATGAATTATAAACATATTAGTAATTTATTAACTACGGAAGCCAAATATTTATTTAAATTGTATGATTGTTCCGCGTCCATTTTATTGCATGTCTAGTTGGTCTCAGGCGTGTAAAACATCATTAAAATTACTAGAATCATTATATAAAAGGGCAATAAAAATTCATGATAAAAAGCCTTGTCAGTAGCATCATCGTAAAGTACTGAGTAAAAACATTTTGAGTTTTGAAAACCTCATTAAATATAACCAAATTTCTGCTCTTTTTAAAATTATCCATAATATCGCTGCTCCCCTTCTGAGAAAATTTGTCACACTAAATTCAGATAGACTTAATAGAGTCACATGGTTGACAGTCAGAAGAGAGTGCAACATTCCAAGATGCAGAACCACTTATGGTCAACATTCGTTTTTTTATAAAGCAGCAAACCTTTGGAACAATCTTCCAAATAAAATTATTTAATGTACAAACTATAGCACATTCACACGCCTGACCAAACAGTGGCTATTAACAAAGCAAACTTGTAAGCACTGAATGACTGTGATACGAAAAATGTAGACTGTGAGTGAGTGAGTGAGTGAGTGAGTGAGTGAGTGAGTGAGTGAGTGAGTGAGTGAGTGAGTGCCTGACTCATGAAGTGAAGAGTGTTTTTAATGATGTAAATGAAAAAATGCTTACATGTATTATACTGTATGTATTTTAGGACCTAATGTAAATGTAACATCTGTTAGCATTTTTTTGCTATAATCTGGCACAAGACATCTCTTCTTTTTTAAACTAATGTTTTTTGTGTGTTGTCCCTGATTAAGTATAAATAAACTAATTCATTCATTCATTGATTAGATTAGATTAGATTAGATTAGATTTAACTTTATTGTCATTACACATGTACAAGTAAAGGCAACGAAATGCAGTTTAGGTCTAACCAGAAGTGCAATAGCAGCAAGTGCAGGATATACAGCGTTTACATGAGTTACATAAATTAAATAAAATGGTATTATAGGAGTAATTTACAGATGTGTATGTACTATGAACATAATATGCTCGACCTTAGTGCAGCTTTTACACCACTGATCACACTATACTGCTTGCTGGACTTGAGAACAGCTCTCTCTTGGCTCAGGTCTCATTTGACTGATCGCTATCAGTTTGTTTATGTAAATGGTCGGAGTTCTTCCCACTCTCTGAGGTAAAGTTTGGTGTTCTGCAAGGATCTGTCTTCGGCCTATTGCTTTTCTCTTTATATCTGCTGCCTCTGGGTGAAATTATACATAAACATGGGATTCGCTTCCATTGCTCTGCTGATGATACACAGCTGTATATTTCATCAAACCAGATGAGAGAGATCAGCTTAACAATGTTGAGGAGTGTGTAAAGGACATTGGACAGTGGATGCTTGATAACTGTCTTCTGCTCAATTTAGATAAGACTGAAATAGTTTTACTATGACCACATGCAGCTAGAAGCAAACTTTCAGATTACGTAGCATCTTTGGATGTTGTCCCCTCACTTTCACACATTCACTCAGGTTTGTTGACGATGATGGGGTGGGTCGTCTTTTATCCCAGAGATCCTTTTGTAGGTGTTACCTTATTTGTTCTCGCTTTTAGCTATGCTGCAATAGCAAGACCAAACTGCACAGTGACATTAACTTTCATACAACAATAAAGACACATAATAATCAATATCCTTCTCCTCCTGTCACCCCTTCTCTCACTCTCTCTCTTTCTCTCCCACGCTGTCGAGTTAAACATGCTCCTGAGGTTCCAGTGACCACTGTTCCTGCCCTCTCCCCATCGTAGATCTTCCCACTTCATCCAGACCTGCATCTGTTTCACTGATTTTTTCTCTCCAACATTTGAAGGATTCGACCATTTCTGTCCACACAGGCTGCCCAGGTGCTTGTTCAGTCTCTTGTTATTTCAAGACTGGACTACTGGTGTAGGGGTTAGATTGTATGGTGTAGGGGTTAGAGTGTAGGGTGTATGTTGTAGGGGTTAGAGTGTAGGTTGTATGGTGTAGGGGTTAGAGTGTAGGGTGTATGGTGTAGGGGTTAGAGTGTAGTGTGTATGTTGTAGGGGTTAGAGTGTAGGTTGTATGGTGTAGGGGTTAGAGTGTAGGTTGTATGGTGTAGGGGTTAGAGTGTAGGGTGTATGGTGTAGGGGTTAGAGTGTAGAGTGTAGGGGTTACAGTGTAGTGTGTAGGGGTTAGAGTGTAGAGTTTAGGGGTTACAGTGTAGGGTGTAGGGGTTACAGTGTATGGTGTAGGGGTTAGAGTGTATGGTGTATGGTGTAGGGGTCAAAGTGTAAGGTGTAGGGGTTAGAGTGTAGAGTGTATGGTGTAGAGGTTAGAGTGTAGGGTGTATGGTGTACGGGTTAAAGTGTAGAGGTTACAGTGTAGAGTGTAGGGGTTAGAGTGTAGGGTGTAGGGGTTACAGTGTATGGTGTAGGGGTTAGAGTGTATGGTGTATGGTGTAGGGGTTAAAGTGTAGAGTGTAGGGGTTAGAGTGTAGAGTGTAGGGGTTAGAGTGTAGAGTGTATGTTGTAGGGGTTAGAGTGTAGAGTGTATGGTGTAGGGGTTAAAGTGTAGAGGTTACAGTGTAGAGTGTAGGGGTTAGAGTGTAGGGTGTATGGTGTAGGGGTTAGAGTGTAGAGTGTAGGGGTTACAGTGTAGGGTGTAGGGGTTAGAGTGTAGGGTGTAGGGTGTAGGGGTTAAAGTGTAGAGTGTAGGGGTTAGAGTGTAGAGGGTTGGGGGTTTAGAGTGTAGAGTGTATGTTGTAGGGGTTAGAGTGTAGACTGTATGGTGTAGGGGTTAAAGTGTAAAGGTTACAGTGTAGAGTGTAGGGGTTAGAGTGTAGGGCGTAGGGGTTAGAGTGTAGGGTGTAGAGGTTAGAGTGTAGTGTATGGGGTAGGGGGTTGAGAGTAGAGTGTATGTTGTAGGGGTTAGAGTGTAG
>MU589789.1:120964-136886 GCA_024362625.1 Silurus asotus
AGTGTATGGTGTAGGGGTTAGAGTGTATGGTGTAGAGTGTATGGTGTAGGGTGTAGAGTGTAGGGGTTAGAGTGTAGAGTGTAGGGGTTAGAGTGTAGGGTGTATGGTGTAGGGGTTAGAGTGTAGAGTGTAGGGGTTACAGTGTAGTGTGTAGGGGTCAGAGTGTAGAGTTTAGGGGTTACAGTGTAGGGTGTAGGGGTTACAGTGTATGGTGTAGGGATTAGAGTGTATGGTGTATGGTGTAGGGGTCAAAGTGTAAGGTGTAGGGGTTAGAGTGTAGAGTGTATGGTGAAGGGGTTAGAGTGTAGAGTGTATGGTGTAGAGGTTAGAGTGTAGGGTGTATGGTGTACGGGTTAAAGTATAGAGGTTACAGTGTAGAGTGTAGGGGTTGGAGTGTAGGGCGTAGGGGTTAGAGTGTAGGGTGTATGTTGTAGGGGTTAGAGTGTAGAGTGTATGGTGTAGGGGTTAGAGTGTAGAGTGTATGGTGTAGGGGTTAAAGTGTAGAGGTTACAGTGTAGAGTGTAGGGGTTAGAGTGTAGGGCGTAGGGGTTAGAGTGTAGGGTGTAGAGGTTAGAGTGTAGTGTATGGTGTAGGGGTTAGAGTGTAGAGTGCATGGTGTAGAGGTTAGAGTGTAGGGTGTATGGTGTAGGGGTTAGAGTGTAGAGTGTAGGGGTTAGAGTGTAGAGTGTATGTTGTAGGGGTTAGAGTGTAGAGTGTATGGTGTAGGGGTTAAAGTGTAGAGGTTACAGTGTAGAGTGTAGGGGTTAGAGTGTAGGACATAGGGGTTAGAGTGTAGGGTGTAGAGGTTAGAGTGTAGTGTATGGTGTAGGGGTTAGAGTGTAGAGTGCATGGTGTAGAGGTTAGAGTGTAGGGTGTATGGTGTAGGGTTTAGAGTGTAGAATGTATGGTGTAGGGGTTAAAGTGTAGAGTGTAGGGGTTAGAGTGTAGAGTGTAGGGGTTAGAGTGTAGGGTGTATGGTGTAGGGGTTAGAGTGTAGAGTGTATGGTGTAAGGGTTAAAGTGTAGAGTGTAGGGGTTACAGTGTAGTGTGTACGGGTTAGAGTGTCGAGTGTAGGGGTTAGAGTGTAGAGTGTATGGGTTAGAGTGTAGGGTGTAGGGGTTAGAGTGTATGGTGTATGGTGTAGGGGTTAGAGTGTAGAGTGTATGGTGTAGGGGTTAGAGTGTAGAGTGTATGGTGTAGGGGTTAGAGTGTAGAGTGTAGGGGTTAGAGTGTAGAGTGTAGGGGTTAGAGTGTAGGGTGTATGGTGTAGGGGTTAGAGTGTAGAGTGTATGGTGTAAGGGTTAAAGTGTAGAGTGTAGGGGTTACAGTGTAGTGTGTACGGGTTAGAGTGTAGAGTGTATGGGTTAGAGTGTAGAGTGTATGGGTTAAAGTGTAGAGTGTAGGGGTTACAGTGTAGTGTGTACGGGTTAGAGTGTAGAGTGTATGGTGTAGGGGTTAGAGTGTAGAGTGTATGGTGTAGGGGTTAGAGTGTAGAGTGTAGGGGTTAGAGTGTAGGGTGTATGGTGTAGGGGTTAGAGTGTAGAGTGTATGGTGTAAGGGTTAAAGTGTAGAGTGTAGGGGTTACAGTGTAGTGTGTACGGGTTAGAGTGTAGAGTGTATGGGTTAGAGTGTAGAGTGTATGGGTTAAAGTGTAGAGTGTAGGGGTTACAGTGAAGTGTGTACGGGTTAGAGTGTAGAGTGTATGGGTTAGAGTGTAGAGTGTATGGGTTAGAGTGTAGGGTGTAGGGGTTAGAGTGTAGGGTGTTTGGTGTAGGGGTTAGAGTGTAGAGTGTAGGGGTTAGAGTGTAGGGTGTAGGGGTTAGAGTGTAGGGTGTATGGTGTAGGGGTTAGAGTGTAGAATGTATAGTGTGAGGGTTAAAGTGTAGAGTGTAGGGGTTACAGTGTAGTGTGTACGGGTTAGAGTGTAGAGTGTATGGGTTAGAGTGTAGAGTGTATCGGTTAGAGTGTAGGGTGTAGGGGTTAGAGTGTAGAGTGTAGGGGCTAGAGTGTAGAGTTTATGGGTTAGAGTGTAGGGTGTAGGGGTTAAAGTGTAGAGTGTAGGGGCTAGAGTGTAGAGTTTATGGGTTAGAGTGTAGGGTGTATGGGTTAGAGTGTAGAGTGTATGGTGTAGGGGTTAGAGTGTAGGGTGTAGGGGTTACAGTGTAGAGTGTATGGTGTAGGGGTTACAGTGTAGAGTGTATGGTGTAGGGGTTAGAGTGTAGAGTGTATGGTGTAGGGGTTAAAGTGTAGAGTGTAGGGGCTAGAGTGTAGGGTGTAGGGGTTAGAGTGTAGGGTGTAGAGGTAAGAGTGTAGTGTATGGTGTAGGGGTTAGAGTGTAGAGTGTATGGTGTAGGGGTTAAAGTGTAGAGTGTAGGGGCTAGAGTGTAGGGTGTAGGGGTTAGAGTGTAAAGTGTAGGGGTTAGAGTGTAGGGTGTAGGGGTTAGAGTGTAGTGTATGGTGTAGGCGTTAGAGTGTGGTAGTTTGACTACATTTTCTGTATTGACTTTAATTGTTGTGTTCAGATTGATAAGTAATTCTGATTACAGTCTTTTTCTTTGGCTTATGCTTGATATTAAAACTTATGTTTGTTTATTGTATACAATTTATTATCAAAGCTCTATAATTTTTATTTGCCCCTATGCTGCATTTAAACAGCTCTATATTTCCTGTTAAAAAGCTGCTCTATGACATCATTAATGCTCCTACACTCTGTTTCATGGATTAATGCAGAAAGAGACTACACTAGCTGTATGAGTGTAAATATAGCAGGTATAAATATACATGTGATGAGTCAGTGACTCTGAACTGCTTTTTAAAACTGAAGCTTTCCTTCTTTTGAGCTGAACTAAAGCACTGAAAATAACTTGCTCTAATTCAGTTCTCAGCAAGTAGCTAACAAGCTCATCATCCATTCTCTTTTTTTATTTCCCAAATTGACAGTAAAATGGAAACCCAGAAACTTCCATTAAACACAATTACATGCAATGGCTATTAAAGCTAAGACCTTGGTGTCCCAATTCTGGAGAGCGCAAACTGAATCACCAGATATGAGTTTCACCCACGTTCTGCCAGAAGATTCACTTATTTCTGGTTTTAAACTTATATATTTCTTAGTCACAGCAAAATGTTATGAATCGAGGCACCTTTAGCACCTAGTATGTAACAATTAGAGGGAAGAAATGTAAAAGAGAAAGAGAAGTTAAACACCCCCACATGATGCAGTGGGAGAAAAATACACAGAGTTACAGAAAGGAAATGAGGAATCACAGCTCTCTGTTAATAAACTAACAGTTTTTATCTTCTCATTATAGTTCAGTCAATATAGAATTCTAAATCACACACAATCTACAGATGATCAGAAACATGCTGTATCCTCTAAAATTAACACAAAATCGGATTCTTCTGTATGATCCGGCAAAAACAAACACAGCACAATCTACAAATAAAATCCCACCAATTAGGAGCTGATCTTGAGTTATTAGAAACGCTATCACACTTATAGAAGCACTCACACCCTCAGGTGTGTTCTTGTCTAAGGAGGGGCTTACATATTTTTTCCTCTTCGATGAAGAGCAGATTGTGGAATGTTGTAGTGATTTTTCTGCAAGTTTCTCCTATGTCCGTTAAGGATATCTGTGATTTCACCAGATAGATCATTAGGTTTTTATTAGCTGTAGGTGAAGAGGAAGTGAGTGAACAAGCAGGTAATGAGTCTCACCTGTAGATGATTACAGCCAGTAAACTGTGCAAGAGAGAAAGCAAAGATCTGAGCATTGCTGAGCAATTGTGTGCAAAAGTGTGTACTGTGTGCAATACGTGTATAAGTGTATGTGTGTATACAAATGTGTGTGTGTGTGTGTGTGTGTGTGTGTGTGTGTGTGTGTGCAAAAGTGTGTACTGTGTGTATATGTGTGCAATATGTGTATACGTGTGTGTGTATACATATGTGTGTGTGTGTGTGTGTGTGTGTGTGTGTGTGTGTGTGTGCAAAAGTGTGTACTGTGTGTATATGTGTGCAATATGTGTATAAGTGTATGTGTGTATACAAATGTGTGTGTGTGTGTGTGTGTGTGTGTGTGTGTGTGTGTGTGTGTGTGTGTGTGTGCTCATTGGAGCTCCAGTGAGAAATAAGGGAAAGATGTAATAAGATTTGCGAAAAGAAATGAAGTGGAAGAAAATGTGTTTCACTGTATAGACTGTAATTCTGCCATGTGCTGTTCTGCACTGTGAGGTAGAAAATTAGCTGTGTGTGTGTGTTTGTGTGTGTTTGTGTGTGTGTGTGTGTGTGTGTGTGTGTGTGTGTGTGTGTGTGTGTGTGTGTGTGTGTGTGTGTGTGTGTAACAGAAATCAAAAACAACTACTATTAGAACTAATAAGATAAGATAAGATAAGATATACCTTTATTCGTCCCACAGTGGGGAAATTTCTATGTTACAGCAGCAAAGGAAAGAAATAAAAATACTACTAATAATAATAATAATAAATGCAAATATATAAAAGAATAGACACATAGACATAATATAGTATACAAGTATATACACAACACAATGTATAAATACAAATAAGGAAAAAGTACGTATTGCAGGTCGTATTTCACACAGGTAATATTATTGCACAGTTAAACAGTAATAACAGTGTGTATGTTGGTGACTGGTTTTACTGGGAGCAGTTTTGATTGTAAAGTCTAATAGCAGCAGGGCGAAAAGACCTTCTGTATCGCTCCTTCAGACACTTAGGATGTAACAGTGTTTCACTAAAGGAGCTGCTCAACGATGAAACAGTTTCATACAGGGGGTGGGAGGCGTTCTCCAGCAATGATGAGAGTTTTGCTACCATCCTCCTTTCTCCCACCTCCTGTACAGTGTCCAGGGGAATCTCCAGGACTGAGCTGGCCTTCCTGGTCAGCTTGTCCAGTCTCTTCCCGTCTGCAGTAGAGATGTTGCTACCCCAGCACACCACACCATAGAATATGGCTGAGGCCACAACAGAGTCAAAAAAGGTCTTCAGTAGCTCTCGCTGCACTCCAAAAGACCTTAGTGTCCTCAGCAGAAAGAGTCTGCTCTGCCCTTTCTTATAAATTGCCTCAGTGTTGTCTGTCCAGTCCAGTTTGTTGTTCAGATGAACACCCAGGTATTTGTAAGAGTCCACTCTCACAATCTCTTTTCCCTGAATGTTTACCAATGGAAGTGATGAAGTGTGTTTGTGCCTAAAATCCACCACCAGTTCTTTGGTTTTCCCTGCATTTATCTGGAAGCAACACCATTGGCACCAGTCCACAAAGTTCTGTAGTTCTAGAGTGAGAAAAGGAGGGGACCAAGTACCGAGCCTTGTGAGACACCAGTGGTGAGTCTGCGCGGAGCAGATGTGGATCCTTTCCATGTTACCTGGTATGAGCGACCTTCCAGGTAGGAACCATTCCCATGAGGTTACTGGCAATGTGACATCTTTTCTGTGGATGGGAATGCCTGTGTCTGTAAGATATGACTACAGAGATGGGTTTAAGGCACATGACTGATCTCCCAATTTGATATTAATGTGTTTTAAAAAGAAAAAGAAACAAAGTACAAATAAGAAATTCTAAATAAACACTAACTGTTACTGGTTTTAGGGGGGCTACCAGCAATGTGCCACACACCTGGTCTGCACAGGTCTTTAGCTGATCAAATCTGTTAAAGAATAGATTAAGATCATTCACCCACTGCTGGTCACCCTCAGCCTAAGAGCTGGGCTCCTTATGACCAGTGATGGTTTTGAGCCCCCTCCACACACCGCTGACATTGTTCTGCTGCAACTGATCCTCTATCTTCCTCCTGTAGCATGCTTTGTTTCCCCTGATCGTCTTTCTCAGTTCTCTCTGGACAGCTTTCAGCTATTCCTTGTTTCCTGATTTAAAAACCCTCTTCTTCTATTTAAGGAGAGTCTTTATATCAGGGTTGATCCATGGTTTGTTGTTGGGAAAACACTGTACAGTCCTGGTGGGTACAGTATTCTCCACACAGAAGTTAATGTAGTCAGTGATGTAATAGAACTAAACAAACCCATTCCATCTGCAGATCTTCACTTCTGTCCCACCGAGTCATCTTGTCCTAATGCCTACTGATTTATCTATAGCTGAGTGTGTGTGTGTGTGTGTTTGTGCGTGCGTGGTAGCACTCGCCTTAATGGAATGCTGCACACAGATGGTTTTATTGCCCCTTACCTCTTTAGCATCAGTGGCAGCTAACACTAATTGCCAAGGCAGTAATCAGGTAAAAAGCTCTATCTCAGTGTAATGCATACCTTCCAGATACACACACACACACACACATACACACACACACACACACACACACACACACCGCACTGATGCTTGTTACAGTTTGGGCGTTTTCGAGGGATAAGAACCTTTAAGCAGTGAAGGATCTGCTGCATTATGCAATGTGTTTCAGAGTAAGTGGGATTTTGGTTCCACAAGGACTGCATCCAGGCTCTACTTCTTAGGAAACTTCCTGGAAACACTGTATATGCTAATTACAGTGTGCAAAATCTCCTGTCATGGAAGACCAGTAAGAGTTGGGGCAGAGGGAGAAGATGAAGGACAGAGAAAATACAGATAGTTAAATAAAAGGGAGGAGAAGGAGGAGGGTGAGTAGTAGAAGAAGAAGATAGAGATCAAATAAAAAGGAAGAGAAGGAGGAGGAGAACAAAGGGACAATGCAGAAAATAGAAGAGGAAAAGGAGGAAAAGAAAGAACAGAGGATGAAGAAGAAGGAGGAGGAGAAGAAGCTCTGTACTCATACACTCAGTAATTAAGATGTCAGTAAGATGAAGTGAGACACAGATCCACACTGCTAGCTCCAGCGCTGAGTTCTGTGGAGACCGAATTATCTTGTCACTGCTGTCTCTCACTTCATCCCCATCATTTACAACAACGCTTCTGTAATTAACTCACATTAATTTCTTTTCCATGCACAGCATTTAGCAGATGTCATTATCCAGAGAGATGTATAGAAGCATTTAATGTCTGCATCTGAAGCATCTTCATGCAAGTTCATTTTCGGGAGCTTTACACTGAAACTCTGTGCGGAAAAGCTTTTCACTTTCCATTTGAATTCAATGATTTCACTGATCTACAGCCAGAGGAAGTTCATTACTAAGTCAAGTCAAGTCAAGAAGCTTTTATTTTCATTTCAACCGTATATATCTGATGCATTACACATTGCAAAAAAACAATGTTCCTCCTAAACCCTGATGTTACAACAACAATCACAGAAAACACAGGGTTAAGGACTAGTGATTGTCCTCACCACATAAAGTGCATTGTGTGCAACCAGGTGCAAACAGTGCAAGACAACACAAGACAGTGCAAGATAAATACACAGAACACAAAATAGCGCCACCAGTAAACCTGTTGTATACTGCAAACTGGTGTAACAAAAATGTAAAAAAAAAAATGTTGTGCAAAAGTCTGGTGAAGGAAAGAGGAAAAGTGAAGGAGATAGTCCCTGAATTCTGACTGATGGTCAGTAGAGTAAAAAAGAAGACAGGAATAGAGGGAAAAAGTGAGACTGATTGAAGAGCTGATATTGATAATATGATTTTATTGAGACAGTAAGAAACGATGGAGAACAGCACCAGTGGAAAATCATCATGAAGCTATTTAGTTTAGTTCAGTGTTATTTGTAGAGCACTTTACATAATGCACATTGTATCAAAGCAACTTGAAAGAAATAAGTAAATTACAAATATAAATGTTACATGAATAAACAAAAGTCAGTCCATATATGTTGATCTCTAATGAACACACCAGTGGCAACAGTGGCAAAGAGAGGACTTTCTGAGATTATATGAGGAAAAGCCCTTAAGAGGAACATCTATCATTGTTGAAGTCCACTGATTATTGTGATTGTAGTTGTAGCTAACCAATGTAGCCAACTGTATTCATTACAGTGTAAATCCAGCTTAATTGTTCCTAAGTTCATCCCCCCCACAGTAATTCAGCATGCTTAACTTGAAAGTGGTTTGGCATATAGAACAGAACTAAAATGGAGAAGCAGAAGGAAACACAGACACGAGGATCTCTGGGATAAAAGACTCCACTAAATAAATGTGTTTAGCCTCGACTTGAACACTGAAACTGTGTCTGAGTCCCAACACTGATAAGGTTTATTTTCTTTTAAGGACTCTTGCTGAAGTAGATGTGGATTTTCTACATTACCTAAAATGTATATTTCCTCCCTTAAATAATTAAACAAAATACTACTGTATAATCCAAAATTCAATTCATTAATATGTACAGGAAATGAGAAAAAGCTACGGAGAGATTGAGAAGCATGAATATGGTCAATCTAGTAGCATGGAACTTCTCAGTATTAACTATAAGGACAGCTTCTGTGGAATAAGCTGCTTTAATGGCAGACTGGTTTTAATGTTTGAGGTCATTGTAAGTCGGGTCTGGACAACTGGCTGTTATTCTGGAGGTTTTCTGGATAGGAAGAATCATAGCTGTTTTGAAAGCATGAGATTATGACACTATTGCATTACATTGGAACTGATCAAGAGAAGAAGATCTGGAGAAACGTGGATAAGTTGGGATCCAGAAGGTAGTAGGTAAGATTAGAAAAAGTGTTGTGGAGGTTGTTTGGCTCAAATTCAGATGCTTTCAACTCCCTTTATAAATGATAAGTAACTTTTAGTAGCTCACATCAGAGGAACACATTCATGGATGAGGGAAGAATGAGAACACAAATGAGAACAATGGAAGCACGTGTGCGGCGGGAATTTCTCTTACGTATCTGCCATCTTCAGCTTGTAGTGAGAGAAAGAGGGGGTTAGAGTTGCCATTAGTCAGGAGCCCAAGGTTCTCCAACTCACTGTCCTCCTGGCTGGCTTTTATAAGCCTCACCGGGCTTGAAGACAGCGAGGAGCTTTTCTTTTTCCTTAGTGTCCAACTTCTCCTACAGCTCCTCATATGCCTTTTCCTTTTTTTTTCCCTCTGCTTTAGCCACATCCCTCTTCACCTGCTGCTGCATCTGATTGTTCTCCTGCCTACTTCTTTCACCACTCTGTCGATCCCAATTCTGTTTCTCCAACCTCTTTCTTCTTCTGCTCTCCCTAAATTTTGCACCAATATTTCATTTCTAGGTTCACTTTTTATCACTTCATCTAAATCACTCCAGAATCTTTCCTTCTCCTCCATCTCACAACACACTTGTGGAGCATAAACACTGATGACATTTATCAACATCTCTTCAACTTCCAGCTTCACGATCATCACCCTATCAGAAACTCTCTTCACCTCCACTACACTCTTACTGTACTCTTCCTTCAGAATCCCCCCAACATACAACATACAACACTACACAACACACTGTTTCACCAGCCATAGCCTCTGAAGGCCAGAGGAGTCTAAAGAGAGATATGTGGTGGAAGAGAGGACAAAACAGATGGATGATGGGGAGAAAGAGGAGAGAAAAGTAGAGGAAAAGGGAGGAAAAAAGAAAACAGGATGGGGAGGAGAGAAATGTGGAAGAGATGAATCAGGGAGATGGTGAGGGAAGGGGGAGCGAGAGTAAAAAGAGGAGGAAAATGAGGGATAAGAGAGAAGAGAAAAGACCAATAAATGAGTATATCTCATATATCCCCATGCACTCCATCCTCCCCCCCATCCAAACTGGCCCCAGGCAAAACATTTACAGCAAAAGTGCATTGTGGGATTGATGATGAATTAACAGCAAAAACACATCCATCTTAGAGCTTTCATACACCATGAATAAAAATCTCTCTCTCACACACACACACACATTCCTGCTCTCTCTCTCTCTCTCTCTCTCTCTCTCTCTCTCTCTCTCTCAATCTCACACACACACATTCCTTCTCTCTCTCTCTCACACACACAAAAACAAACACACAGACACACACAGAGCAACTACTTTATCACAATTACCTACCGAGAGAGAGAGAGAGAGAAAGAGAGAGAGAGAGAGAGAGAGAGAGAGAGAGAGAGTGTGTGTGTGTGTGTGTGTGTGTGTGTGTGTGTGTGTGTGTGTGTGTGTGTGTGTGATGAAGAAAGACCTGCAAGCTCATTATTATACAAATCTGAGCTAATTATTTTACATTAGACCAGGATAAGATATTAAACTAGTTTATTGCCAGAGATAGATGTGTGAGAAGTTGCTCTGTGGGTTCAATTCATGTTTATTTGTGTTGCGCTTTTAACATTGAACATGGTCTCAGAGCAGCTTTACACAGATACTGTGGAGATAAAAATCAAGATGTTGTTTATAAGTGTAAGTTTGTCTCTGATGAACAAGGCGGTGGAGACTGTGGTGAAGGAAAAACTCCCTGAGATGCAGAAGGAATAAACCTTGAGAGGAACCAGACACAAGAGGGAACCTCATCCTCATCTGGGTTCCACCGAATGTCCATTTATTACAGATAAACGATGTTGAGGTGCAGTGATGGAGATCAGAGCAAACTGTAGTCCTGAGTCAGTGTAGGAGACTGTAGATATTAACTGATTTTGATATACATCCTTTGATATTGGACTGTAGTTGGACAGTTGACAGGGTGAAGGTCAGGTTTCTTAATTAGGGGGTTGATACTGCAGTTTGAAAGATTTAGGTACAAAACCAGTGCTAAAGGAAGAGTTAATTATCGCCTACAAGTTTGAGGAAACTTGTAGGTAAGGGGTGGAGAATGCAGGTTGATGATTCTGGTGAGGAAATAAATGAAATGAAGTCGTTCTCTTGAATAGGAGTAAAACTGTGTAATTGATGGTCTGTTATAATTAAACTGCTGTCTACAGAGTTATTTATAAAATAGTTTGGATTTTTTGCCTGATGTTTTCAACTTTATTTTCAATACTAAATCTCATCAGAGTAAAGAGGTTTCTGTATTTCGGTAAACACCAGGAGTTTAACATGCCCAGATGGACCAGGCTTATTGATCTGCTCTGAGAGAAGATATCTGTTTAGGGTTATTCCAACACCCCCATGTTGCAAGGCCTGGGCTAGGATGTGTAGAAATCCTCTTCACTTACTAGAACTTCCAGATAGTAAAGTGGTTGCAGTAGTCTAATTCAGATTTAATAAAAAGATGAACTAGTTTTTCTGCATCTGTATTGTTAGCATTGTCAGTGTTAAAGTTAGCATTAGCACTTTTAGTGACAGTGAAGGGGAGATGTGTAGCAGTGACAAGCAGATGCTGTTTAGAAGCTTGGCATCAGTGACACACTCTGTATTATGAACTCTGGCATTAGCACTGTTAGTGATGATGAAGAGCCATATGGCCTCCCTGCTGGAGCTGAAACCTGTCTGTCTGCATCATGACCTCCAACATCACACTGATATAAAACCTCATCACTCCATCACACACACACACACACACACACACACACACACACACATTTTCAGCCCTACCCATGTCAAACAGTCAAACACACACACACACACACACATTTACAGCTCTACCCATGTCAGTCAAAAACACACACACACACACACACGTTTACAGATCTACCCATGTCAAACAGTCTCACACACACACACACACACACACACACACACACACACACACACACACACACACACACACACACACAGACACACACACACAGCCCCACACACCTAATACAGTCTGTCTTCATCTCCCTCTCTTGCACACACAGATGGAGAAAATGGAAAAACCTGGAGGTAATGCAAGAGATGGAAATGAACCATCTGTAGGAAACCATCAGGTTCTGTACAGATCATGTGATGCAGCAGGCCATGCATTTGGTACCTGGGCATTTAGTGGGGACGTACCTGAATTAATCCACCTCTTAATACAACCATGATCACTTTGCAATTATAGAAACCATCATTACAATAAAAAAATGCAATATAACAACACACGACATTACAGCGAGAGAGACATTTCACATACGGAGGGTGAAACCATTTAACTTAATTTTACTCTTCCTTCACCAGTCATGTTACCAACATTTAAAGTACCAAGTCAATTCAAGTTTATTTCTATTGCACTTTTCACAACAGACATTGTCTCAAAGCAGCTTTACAGAATTTAACAGTGAAGGTGAAGGTGTGTGTTTATCCCTGATGAGCACCGTGGAGACTGTGGTGAGGGAAAAACCCCCTTAGATGTTATGAGGAAGAAACCTTGAGAGAAACCAGATTTAAAAGCAGAACCTCATCCTCATTTGGGTGACATCAAGAGTGTGATTATAGTCTTTAAACACTACAGAACACTGGAGAGTGAGAACTAACATGAGCACCGGAGTGTGTGATTATGACTGATGATCTTTCTACAGTCTTATACAGTCCGTTGAGGTTATAAAACTAGTAGCTACTGAGCAACATATAAAAAAGCTCAGTATTTGAGATCATCACAGATCCAACCCAAACCTCCACTCTCCTCCACTTCTCCTTTCCCTGTTGTCTCTGTAGATGTCTTCCTCCTCTCCTTCTCCTTCTTTGACCAACAGTACCCAAATGTCCTTCAGTACCCTGTTGGCTAACAATACATTGTGGTAGTCGTTGCTAAGCCGGGCCTCGACCGAACCGGTATGAATTTTTAAAAAGGGAATTTTTATAGGACTGTGGTGAGACCTGAGATGTTGTATGGATTAGAGACAGTTGCATTGAGTAAAAGACAGGAGGTGGAGCTGAAGGTAGCAGAGCTGAAGATGTTGAGATGTTCATTGTGAGTGACGTATTTCAAATCTCCCATTAATGTCTAAGATTTTAGAAAAGATTGTTGCTGCCCAGTTCTGTTCACACTTGCAAGAGAACAATATCTTTGAAGAATTTCAGTCAGGTTTTAGGCTCATCATAGCACAGAAACTGCTCTAGTTACAATCACTAATCACCTGTTTTTAGCTTCGACCAAGGCTTTATCTCGCTGTTAGTTTTACTAGATCTTAGTGCTGCACTATAGACCATGATCTTCTCCTGGATCAATTACAGAATTACATCAGCATTCAGGTACAGGCATTAAGCTGGTTTAAATCCTACCCCACGATCGTTACCATTTCGTAGATTTAAATGGAAAGGTATCCACTGTTATGCTGATGATACCCAATTATAGATCTCATCTAAACCAGGCGATACAGCTCAATTAGCTCGGATAACTGAGTGTGTTAAAGAAATTAGAGATTGGATGACTCATAACTTTCTACTTTTAAATTCTGATGAGACGGAGATTTTGCTCATCGGCCCAAAAACCAGTATACAGAAGCTCCAGCATCTCAACCTGCATTTAGACGGATGTTCTGTAATCACTAGTTCAACAGTAAAAGACCTGGGAGTTATTTTAAACTACAACTTGTCTTTCAAAAATCATATTAACCAAGTTACTAAAACAGCTTCTTCCACCTTAGAAATATTTCTTAGTTAAGAAACATGTTGTCTATATCGGATGCAGAGAAGCTCGTCCATGCGTTCATGACCTCCAGACTAGACTATTGTAATGTATTACTAGGTGGAGGTCCTGCATCATTAATAAACAAGCTTCAGTTAGTCCAGAATGCAGCAGCCAGAGTTCTTACAAGGTCAAGAAAATATGATCACATAACCCCGATCTTCTCGTCCCTACACTGGCTTCCTGTTAAGTTTCTAATTCACTACAAACTACTGCTTCTTACCTACAAAACACTAAATGGTTTATCTCCATGTATCTCCAGTCTTCTAACACGCTACAATCCATCACGCTCCCTGAGATCTCAAAACTCTGTGCTTCTAGTAGTTCCTAGAATAGCAAAGTCCACTAAAGGTAGTAGAACATTCTCACATTTAGCTCCTAAACTCTGGAATAGTCTTCCTGACAGTGTTCGGGGTTCAGACACACTCTCCCAGTTTAAGTGCAGATTAAAGACGTATGTTTTTAGCAAAGCCTACACATAACACACATCACATCATAACCTTGTGCTTCAGAACATCTGATCACATCACATTATCAACTTGTGCTGTTAATATCATGAACAGCAGCTACGCTAATTCCTCTCCACTGCTTCTCTTTCTCTCCCCATCCCGAGGCTTCCTGAGGTTCCTCCAGCTCCAGTCACGTCCCAGTTCATAAAGATTATACACCTTTAAAGTAGTAGATTCCAAACTCACAAACATCCCAAACCATCTAGAGACGTACCAGTGCCAATTGGATCCCAGTACATGTGTGGATTTTTGACATTGGTTGACTCATAACTTTCTGGTTGACTGATGTTGGATCTGTGATGATCACAAATGCTGAGCTCAGTAGCTCCTAGTTTTATAATCATAAAGACTGTAGAAGACTGTAGAAATATCATTACTTATAATCACACACTCCAGTGCTCAAGTTAGTTCTCACTCTCCAGTGTTCTGTAGTGTTGAAAGATTTATGATCAAACTCTTGATGTCACCCAAATGAGGATGGGTTCCCCTTTTGAGTCTGGTTCCTCTCAAGGTTTCTTCCTTATTACATCTAAGGGAGTTTTTCCTTGCCACAGTCGCCACGGCTGCTCATCAGGGATAAACACACACCATCACCCTCACTGTTACATTCTGTAAAGCTGCTTTGAGACAATGTCTGTTGTGAAAAGCGCAATAGAAATAAACTTCACTTGACTTGATGACGATGGACAGGATTAGAAATGAGTTTATTAGAGGGACAGCACATGTAGGATGTTTTGGTGACAAGGTGAGGGAAGTGAGATTGAGATGGTTTGGACGTGTGCAGAGGAGGGACATGGGATATATCAGTAGGAGAATGCTGAGGATGGAGCCACCAGGAAGGAGGAAGAGAGGAAGAACAAGGAGGAGGTTTATGAATGTGGTGAGAGAAGACGAGAAGGTAGTTTGTTTGAAAGAGGCAGATGTAGAGGACAGGGGGGTATGGAGACGGATGATCCGCTGTGGCACCCCCTAATGGGAGCAGCCGAAGAAGATATTATTTCTATATTTACTTATTTATTTATTTATTTATTCAATTGACAAATCAAACCGGATAGCATCCTGCATTTAACATGACTAATGTCAAATACCGTATTGTAAAGGTCAAGGTGTCCCGTTATCTCTCTTTCTCACAGGCTATTATTCTAATCGGATAATATTCTGAGAGAAACCACAAGACCATAAAAAGATACAAGTTCATAATAAGAATAATACATTTGGTCTCTTAATTTTTAATGTATACCTGGTGTCTGTGCGAGTACACTTAGATGGAGCAGTGGTGATGGAGCAGTGGAGTTGGAGTCCAGGGAGATGGAGAAGAAAAGATGAGGTTAAGATGGAGTTCAGGAAGATGGATAAGTGGAGATGGACTTGTGATGTAATATGAAATGTTGCTGATATTTGCAGTTTATGATGTACTCTTGAGACTGAGACGAACCTCCACACATTTCACTCAGTTCAGTGTTTTTAAACAGAAAGAAGATCAGCAGCTCAAAGTCTGAGTCTCTCCTGCAGTTCAGAGAAATGCTCTTCTCTCCAGAAAAGGAAATGGAAGGGAAATGAATAAATGATGGAAGTAAGAAACACATTATTACATCTGAGGAAGGAAAGTGAGGCCAGAGGGAGAAACGAGGTGGAGCAGAAAATAGAAACGAATCCATCATAGCTGAGAAGCAACCAGCTGAAGACCAAGAGAAAAATATATATAGAAATAAATAAAGCTAGTTCTATCAAAGCACACACATTCATGCTCACACATACTCTCTCTCACACACACACACACATTCATGCTCACACATACTCTCTCTCACACACACACACACATTCATGCTCACACATACACACACACACACACACACACACACACACACACACACACACACACACACACACACACACACACACACACACACACACACACACACACACACACATTCATGCTCACACATACTCTCTCTCACACACACACACACATTCATGCTCACACATACTCTCTCTCACACACACACACACATTCA
>MU589789.1:151400-178900 GCA_024362625.1 Silurus asotus
TTTTTAATTCAATTCAATTCAATTCATTTTTATTTGTATAGCGCTTTTAACAATGAACATTGTCTCAAAGCAGCTTTACACAGATAATGTGGTGATTAAATGTAAATATGTTCTTTGTAAGTATGTTTGTCCCTGATGAGCAACTGTGGCAAGGAAAAACTCCCCGAGATGGCACAAGGAAGAAACCTCGAGAGGAACCAGACCCAAGAGGGAACCCATCCTCATCTGGGTTGCATCAAATGTCCATTTGAAGCATATATACAAAGTTGCGGGGTGCAGTGATGATGATCAGAAGCAAACTGCACTCCCGAGTCAGTGCAGCAGAAGTGTGAAGATCCACGGAGGGAAGAGGGGCAGGAACAGTGGTCACTGGAGCCTCAGGAGCATGTTTTAACTCGACCGAGAGAGAGAGAGAGAGAGAGAGAGAGAGAGAGAGAGAGAGAAGGATATGGATTATTAAGTGTATCTATTGGTGTATGAAAGTTTTTGTCACTGTGCAGTTTGGACTCCGGCAAGACTCGCTATGGCAGCATAACTAGAAGGGAGAACCAGAAGGTAACACAGACATGAGGGATCTCTGGGATAAGAGACGACCCACCACACCACCGTCAACAAACCCGAGTGAACGTGTGAATGTGAGGGGACGACAGCATACAAGTATACCAGTTCACCAAACACTCTATATCCATGCTCCTTCCAGATCTGTGCCTTTACCTAAGAAAAAATCTACTGATAAAAGACTTGACTAAATAAATAAGTTTTCAACCTTGACTTGAACACTGAGACTGTGTCTGAGTCCCGAACACTGATTGGAAGGCTGTTCCATAAATGTGGGGCTTTATAAGAGAAAGATCTGCCCCCTGCGGTAGTCTTCATTATTTGAGGAACCAACAGATAGCCAGCACCTTTTGATCTAAGTAGGCGTGGAGGATCATACTGGTACAGAAGTTCACTCAGATACTGCGGTGCGAGACCGTTAAGTGCTTTATACGTCAGTAGTAGTATTTTATAATCAATGCGAGATTTGATTGGGAGCCAGTGTAGGCTGATTAAGACAGGGGTGATGTGGTCGTATTTTCTAGATCTGGTGAGGACTCTTGCTGCTGCATTCTGAACTAACTGAAGCTTATTTATGCACTTACTCGCACACCCAGACAGTAAAGCGTTACAGTAGTCTAATCTAGAAGTAACAAAAGCATGAACTAGTTTTTCTGCATCCTGTAACGACATCATATTTCTAATTTTAGCAATATTTCTAAGGTGAAAGAAGGCGATCCTGGTGATATTATTTACGTGAGACTCAAAGGAAAGACTCGGGTCAATAATCACACCAAGGTCTTTGACAGCCGTACATGCTGAAACAGAAACACCATCCAGAGATGCTACGTAATCCGAAAGTTTGCTTCTAGCTGCATTTGGTCCTAGTAAAAGTACTTCCGTCTTATCTGAGTTGAGCAGAAGAAAGTTATTAAGCATCCACTGTCTAATGTCCTTTACACACTCCTCAACACTGTTTAGTTGATCTCTCTCATCTGGCTTTGCTGAAATATACAGCTGTGTGTCATCAGCGTAGCAATGGAAGCGAATCCCATGTTTATGAATGATTTCACCAAGAGGCAGCAGATATAAAGAGAAAAGCAGTGGGCCTAAGACAGATCCTTGAGGAACACCAAACTTTACCTCATAGAGTGTGGAGAACTCACCATTTACATCCACAAACTGATAGCGATCAGTCAAATAAGACCTGAGCCAAGAGAGAGCTGTTCCCTTTATTCCTACCACGTTCTCAAGTCTAGCAAGCAGTATAGTGTGATCAATGGTGTCAAAAGCTGCACTAAGGTCGAGCAAAACAAGTAAGGAAACAAAACCCTGATCAGAGGCCAATAACAGGTCATTTACCACCTTAACTAGCGCCGTCTCTGTGCTATGATGAGGCCGAAATCCTGACTGATACATTTCAAAAATGTTATTCATAAGTAGGTGTGAGCATAACTGCTGTGCTACAACCTTTTCTAAAATTTTGGATATAAAGGGGAGATTTGATATCGGTCTGTAGTTGGACAACTGACATGGGTCAAGGTCAGGTTTCTTAATAAGGGGGTGGATAACTGCCAGTTTGAAAGATTTAGGTACATAACCAGTGCTAATAGAAGAGTTAATTATTTTTAAAACTGGTTTGATTATCTCTGGAGTTATCTGTTTAAAGAAACTAGTAGGCAAGGGATCGAGAATGCAGGTTGAAGATTTCGATGAGGAGATTAATGAAATTAAGTCATTCTCATGAATAGAAGTGAAGCTTTGTAGTTGATTATCCGTTATAATTACACTGCTGTCTACAGGGTTACTTGTAAAATAATTTGGATTTATATTAACCGTCTGGATTTCTTGCCTGATGTTTTCAATTTTATTATTAAAAAAGTTCATAAAATCATTACTACCTATTGATGGTGTGCATGTGAGTGCAGTGTTTTTATTCCCTGTTAATTTTGCTACCGTGCTGAATAAAAATCTGGGATTATGCTTGTTATTTTCTATGAGGGTGGAGAAATATGCTGATCTAGCAGCACTAAGAGATTTTCTATAATTTAGGAGGCTCTCCTTCCATGCTATTTGAAATACTGTTAATTTTGTTTGACGCCATTTACGTTCTAATTTTCGAGTGGTCTGTTTTAAGGTGCGTGTATGATCAGTATACCACTGTGCTAATTTTTTCTCCCTGATCATTTTGGTCTTAAGGGGAGCTACATCATCTAGAGTGTAACGTAACGTTGTTTCTAGATGTTCAGTGGCCCAATCGAGCTCTGCGGGGTCTGACGGAGATTTATCTAATATCGTAATTTCTGGAAGATTATTAATAAAACGCGCTGCTGTAGCTGACGTGAAAGTACGCTTAACACGGTAACGTGGTGAGGTAGAAATGCAATGACTTAGGCAAATTTTAAACGAGATCAGATAATGGTCTGAGATAGCTTCAGACTGTGGAATTACAACTAAGTTTTTTATTTTTAATCCAAATGTTAACAACAAATCGAGAGTGTGTCCGCCACTATGAGTGGGTCCTATAACATTCTGATTAATTCCAACTGAATCTAGTATGGACACAACTGCTGCTCTTAAGGAGTCTTCCTGATTATCAAAATGAATATTAAAGTCTCCAACAATTAATGCTTTGTCTAAAGAAGTAGCTAAATTTGTAATGAAATCTGCAAATTCTATCAGAAAATCAGAGTAGGGCCCTGGGGGTCTATAAATAATAATTAGAGGAATTAACTGGCTTGACCTGCTTTCGGACACTGAATATTTTATGTTGGTGTAAAGAACTTCAAAAGTTTTACATTTGTGTTTACTCTTTTGTGTGACGTTTAAATTATTATTATAAATAGCTGCGACTCCACCTCCTCTGCCATTTAGACGGGGTTGGTGTAGGTAACTATACCCAGGGGGACTCGCCTCATTTAGTGCTACATATTCATTCGATTTGATCCACGTTTCTGTCAAACACATTATATTAAACTCCTGGTCGGTAATAATTTCGTTTACAGTAAGTGCTTTTGACGTGAGAGATCTAATATTCAACAATCCTATTTTTAGATCAGAGGTGCTGGCTGTGCGTTCAGTCCTATTTAATTTAATGTTAATCAGGTTACTAAAACAGACTTTCTGATAATTCCTATATTTTGGTTTTGCTCGGGGGACAGACACAGTCTCAATATGGTGGATCCTGAGTGACGACTCTGTGCAGCTAGCAGACGGTCGGTTTAGCCTGTCTGTCTGCTCCCTGGCCTTGGCTCTAGACAGTCACTTGTTAACTAGTGCTGTTCTGAGACTATGACCTATACTACAAGAAATGAGAGCAGCACCTTCCCGTGTGGGATGGACACCGTCCCGCCCTAACAGGCCAGCCTTGCCCTCAAAAATGCTCCAATTATTAATGAAGCCCACATTGTTTTTGGAGCACCACTCGGACATCCAGCAGTTCAGCGACCATAACCTGCTGTAGGCTACATCGCCACGTCGCATTGGGATGGGGCCAGAGCATACTACAGCATCGGACATTGCCTTCGCTAATTTACACACCTCTATAACATTACTCTTAGTAACCTCTGACTGTCGAAGGCGTATATCATTAGCTCCTGTGTGAAAAACTATCTTAGAGAACCTGTGCTTTCCTAAGAATCTAAGCTGACCTGCTATGTCCGGCGCCCTGGCTCCCGGTATACACATAACCTGTGCTGCTGGTGCCCCTAAGGGTCTAGCTAATTTCACGTGCCTCAGAATAGAGTCTCCTAAAACCAGAGCTCTTTCAGGTTTCTCAGCGGGTGCTTCACTGAGGAGAGCAAACCTGTTGGACACGCGAAGCGGAGAGGAATGGTGCTCCCGTGGGCAAGCCTTAGCGTTAGCTTTGGCTTTGCGAGTATGCCGCCGAGTCGTCACCCATTCGCCCCGCTGCGAGGGCTCTAATGCCGGAGTCGGGGGAATAGTACCTTCACCTAGGGCATCCAGACTTTCCCCTGCAGAACCTGGACTGCTCTCACACTCACTACTTCTCTCTAGACTCTGGATGCGCTCCTCTAATGCTAAGATCTTCTCCGTCAAAGAGCAAACTAGCTTACACTTCTCACAGATAAAATTATCGCTAACAACGGAGAGAGACTGACTAAACATGACACACTTCACACACTGAATGAACTGGATGTTCGCCATAATAGAGAAATTACGTACCTTAATGTGACTACTGTAGTGTGTGTTCGTAGTTCTTGGTAAATGTCCTCCACTCACTGCTTTCAAACCCTCAGACAGGGAAAAAAGCGCTTATAAAAAGTTTAAAACGCCGATACAAACACAATTCCCGGTGAACAGTTCAACAACAGGAAACAGGAACTGACGTCACGCAGGAAATTGCGAGGAAATTGCGAGCCATAAAGTGTCCATAAAGTGTCCGTGTGTGGTATGGTGTGGTATAAAATAAAGAAATATGAAGTGCACTTTGCTGTGCAAGTCCAGAGTTTAAAGTGTCGTGATGCGAAAGGTAAGATATGTACAGAGAAGAAGTGTGATGATGGAGAGAGTGAGCCAGTTTTACATCCTGGGTGTTTCCTTGTTTAAACACCAAATGGCTTGCCGGAAGAAGCTCCTCCTCATTCTCTCTGTGTTTGCTTTCAGGGAGCGGAAGCGTTTTCCTGAAAGCAACAAGGAAAAGAGTCCATTGTTGAAAAGGCCTTCTTCACCAGGGTGTTGGTGTGACAGGACCAAGACAGATCCTGTGTGATGTGAACACCCAAGTACCAAAAACTGTCCACTCTTTCCACTGGAGTCCCGCAGATGTTTATCGGTTGGTATGACTGCTCCCGCTTTGTGCTGAAGTCCACGATCAACTCCTTAGTCTTGCTGACGTTCAGGAGAAGGTTGTTCTCCTGGCACCATCTCTCCAGGTTTTTAACCTCCTGTAGGTAGGCTATCTCATCGTTGTTGTTAATTAGGCACACCACAACAGTGGTGGAGTTGGATGTGGCCACACAGTCATATGTGTACAGCGAGTACAGCAGGGGGCTCAGAACACAACCCTGGGGAGCTCAAATGCTGAGGGTGAGGGTGGATGAGGTGTGTTTTCCCACCCGTACGGCTTGTGGTCTGTCTGTCAGGAAGTTGGAGATCCATTGACACAGTGGCTGGTTGAGTCCTAGGACCTCCAGCTTAGAGGTAAGTGTGAAGGGAATTATGGTGTTAAACGCTGAACTGTAGTCAACGAACAACATCTTTGCATAATTCCTGTTTCTTTGGTCCAGGTGGCTCATCGTGGTGTGGAGAAGATGAGCAATGGCGTTCTCAGTAGAGCGGTTCTAACGGTACGCAAACTGTAATGGGTCTAGTGTGTCTGGTAGTGATGCAGTGATGAAGTCTCTGACCAGTCTGCCGAAGCACTTTATCACTACTGAGGTCAAGGCTACAGGGCGATAGTCATTGAGGCAGGCAGGCTGGGGTTTCTTCGGGACAGGAACAATGGTGGACTGTTTAAACATGGGGGGACAACAGACTGTTCCAGGGAGAGGTTGAATATCTCAGTGAACACCGGTGCTAGCTGGTCAGCGCAGGCTTTCAGAACCCGACCTGTGATGCCATCTGGTCCTGCTGCCTTCCTAGTATTCACTGTCTTAAATGCCCTCCTCACTTCATGCTCTGAGCAGACCTCCGATGCAGACCTTATTATTTACCACGGGAATTCACCACTGCTTTCATTGTCAGAGTGTACATCCCCCCCAGCACTAATGCTAAGGAGGCACTGAGTGAACTCTACGGTGCTATTAGCGACTTGCAGAATGCTCACCCCGACGGATTGTTTATTATCTCTGGAGATTTCAACCATGTGAATCTCAGGACTGTGCTCCCTAAACTCAATTAGCATGTGGATTTTGCAACGAGAGGAGCAAACACGCTGGATCTAGTTTACACAAACATCCCCAGTGCGTATCGTGCGGCGCCCCACCCCCATCTCGGCTACTCAGACCTTCTTCTTCTTCTTTCGGCTGCTCCCATTAGGGGTTGCCACAGCGGATCATCCGTCTCCATACCACCCTGTCCACTACATCTGCCTATTTCATACCAACTACCTGCATGTCTTCCCTCACCACATCCATGAACCTCCTTCTTGGCCTTACTCTTTTCCTCCTACCTGGTGGCTCCATCCTCAGCATTCTTATACCAATATAATTGTCCCTCCATTGCACATGTCCAAACCATCTCAATCTGGCCTCCCTCACCTTGTCACCAAAACATCCTACATGCGCTGTCCCTCTAATAAACTCATTTCTAATCTTGTCCATCCTCGTCACTCCCAACGAAAACCTTAACATCTTGGGCTCTGCTACCTCCAGCTCCACCTCCTGTCTTTTACTCAATGCCACTGTCTCTAATGCATACAACATCACAGGTCTCACCACAGTCTATAAACTTTCCCTTTCATTCTTGCAGATACTCTACTATCACAAATCACTCCTGTCACTCTTCTCCACCCACTCCACCCTGCCTGCACTCTTTTCTTTATTTCTCTAACACTCTCCATTACTTTGCACTGTTGACCCCAGGTACCTGAACTCCTCCACCTTCTGAAGCTCTTCTCCCTGCAACCGCACCCCTCCACTGCCCTCCCTCTCATTCACATACATGTACTCTGTCTTACTCCTACTGACGTTAATTCCTCTTCTCTCCAGCGTGTACCTCCACCTCTCCAGTCTCTTTTCAACCTGATCCCTACTCTCACTACAAATCACAATATCATCCGCAAACATCATAGTCCAGGGAGACTCCTGTCTGACCTCGTCCGTCAACCTGTCCATCACCACTGCAAACAAGAAAGGGCTCAGGGCCAATCCTTGATGCAGTCCAACCTTCACCCTGAACCAGTCTGTCATACCTACTGCACACTTCACTGCTGTCACACTGTCCGCATACATGTCCTGCACCACCCTCACATACTTCTCTGACACACCTGACTTCCTTATACAATACCACAACTCCTCTCTCCACCCTGTTGTACGCTTTCTCTAAATTCATAAATACACAATGCAATTCCTTCTGTCCTTCTCTATACTTCTCCATCAACATCCTTAAAGCAAATAAGGCATCTGTGGTGCTCTTCCTCTGCATGAAACCATACTGTTGCTCACAGATGGTCACCTCTTCTCTCAGCCTGGCTTCCACTACGCTTTTCTCATAACTTCATGGTGTGACTGATCAACTTAATTCCCCTGTAGTTACTGCAAGACTGCACGTCTCCTTTATGCTTAAAGATCGATACCAGCAAAATTCTTCTCCATTCCTCAGGCATATTCTCACCTTCCAAAATTCTGTTAAACAACCTGGTCAAAAACTCCACTGCATCTCTCCTAAACATCTCCATGCTTCTACCGGTCATCTGGTCCAACCGACTTTCCACTCTTCATCCTCTTAATCGCTGCTCTCACTTCCTCCTTACTAATCCTATCTACACCCTGCTTTACCAACTCCACATCATCCAACCTTCTCTCTCTCTTTAATTTTCCTCATTCATCAGCTGCTTAAAATACTCCCTCCATCTTCTCAACACACTCTCCTCACTAGTCAACACATTTCCCTCTCCATCCTTTACTGCTCTAACTTGCAGTACATCCTTCCCAGCTCGGTTCCTCTGCCTGGACAATCGCTACAAATCCTTTTCTCCTTCTTAGTGTCCAACCTCTCATACAGCTCCTCATATGCCTTTTCCTTGGCTTTCGCCACATCCCTCTTTACCTGCTGCCGCATCTCCTTGTACTCCTGCCTACTTTTCTCATCACTCTGTCGATCCTACTTCTGTTTTGCCAAACTCTTTCTCCTTATGCTCTCCTGCACTTCCTCATTCCACCACCATGTCTCGTCTTGCTTTCTATTTTCAGATGTCACACCAAGTACTTTTCTAGCTGCCTCCCTCATCACTCCTGCAGTAGTTGCCCAATCATCCAACACCTCTTCAACACCACCGAGCCTCTGTCTGACCTCTTCCCTGAACCTCACACTACACTCTTTCTCCTTCAGTTTCCACCATCTTATTCTTCTTAGAGTCCTCACTCTTCTCCTCTTCTTCTTCGCCTCCAAAACCATCCTACAGACCACCATCCTATGCTGTCTAACTACACTGTCCCCTGCCAACACCTTACAGTCTCCAATCTCCTTCAGGTTGCATCTCCTGCATAGCACATAGTCCACCTGTGTGCACTTTCCTCTACTCTTATACATCACCCTATGATCCTCCTGCTTCTTAAAATACGTGTTCACCACTGCCATTTCCATCCTTTTAGCAAAATCTACAACCATCTGCCCTTCCACATTCCTCTCCTTAAGACCATATCTACCATCACCTCCTCATCACCTCTGTTCCCTTTACCTACATGTCCATTAAAGTCTGCCCCAATTACCAATCATTCTTTCCTAGGTACACCATCTACCACTTCATCTAATTCACTCCAGAATTTTTCCTTCTTCTCCATCTCACAGCCAACTTGTGGAGCATAGGCACTGATGACATTTATCATCATCTCTTTAACTTCCACCTTCACGTTCATCACCCTATCAGAAACTCTCTTCACCTCTATTATACTCTTACTGTACTCTTCCTTCAGAATCCCCCCTACACCATTTCTCTTTCCATCCACACCATAATAGAACAGTTTAATCCACCTCCAATGTTCCTGGCCTTACTCCCTTTCCACTTGGTCTCCTGAACACACAGCATATCTACCTTTCTCCTCTCCATTATATCAGCTATCAGCTCTCTCCCTTTACCTGCCATAGTACCAACATTTAAAGTACCAACCCGAACCTCCACTCTCCTACACTGCTCCTTTCCCCACTGTCTCTGTAGATGTCTTCCTCCTCTCCTTCTCCTCCTTCAGCCAGCAGTAGCCCAATTTCCACCAGTACCCTGTCAGCTAACGATACCTGTGGCGGTCGCTGTTAACCCGGGCCTCGACCGATCCGGTATGAAATTTTCATTTGTGATCCGCATATTTGATTTGGCACATGTTTTTATGCTGGATGCCCTTCCTAACGCAACCCTCCCCATTTACCTGGGCTTGGGACCGGCACTAAGAGTGCACTGGCTTGTGCATCCATAATGGCTGGGTTCTAAGATGAAAATACCAAGTTTCACAAAACCCAAAAATACCAAATGGTATAGCCTAATAGACCTCTGTCTCATCCATGTACCATAACAGCCACAAGCAATGTGTAATCATTTCTGTTTGCATTTACATTTTCATTTGCATATCATGGGCAATACACCTACTCTAGATTTTAGATTTTCACAAAAATATTGTGAAAACCCATCAATATTCAAGTACTAGAGCGTGACTTAGCAAAATTACAAATGACAAACTGTATTTTGACAATTAACCAGTTCATATTGTGTCAAAAGCAGCAGCACAGAATGGGCATAACGTGGGAAAAAATAAGCTACAATGTTGTAATCTAAAGGCAGAATACCTGGGAAGAGTACTTGAGGCACAATGCTATACAATATTGTTAGCCCATGTGGATACTATATTTGGAAGGCACCAAAACAAATTCTGTCATTCCTTGGCATAGCAGGTCAGTAGACAATAGATATGAGATATGTCACTTTGCATTTGTTAAAAGCAACCGAGCAATCCAATTTAAGTGCTAAACTGACTTATTTAATATTGTAATTATAGATATTATATATAAATACAAAAATACATAAAAATGGAATTATACAAAGATGCTGTTTGTGGACTACAGTTCAGCATTTAACACAATAATTTCCCTCCACACTCACCTCTAAGTTGTAGGTCCTGGGACTGCCGCTGCACCAATGGATCCTGACAGAGAGACCACAAGCCATACCAGTGGGAGAACACACCTCATCCACCATCACCCTCAGCACTGGAGCTCCCCAGGGTTGTGTTTTGACCCCCCTGCTGTACTCACTGTACACATATGAGTGGCCACTTCCAACTCCACTACCATCATCGAGTTTCCTGACAACACTGAGGTGGGCCTGATCTCCAGCAACTATGAAACAGCCTACCTACATGAGATTAAAAACCTGGAGAGATGGTGCCAGGAGAACAACCTTCTGATGAACGTCAGCAAGACCAAGGAGTTGATAGTGGACTTCAGCATGAAGCAGGAGTGGTCATACCAACCGCTAAACATCAACAGGACCCCAGTGGAGAGAATGGACAGTTTCTGTTACCTAGGTGTTCACATCACACAGGACCTGTCTTGGTCCTGTCATACCAACACCCTTGTGAAGAAGCCTGGCAGCATCTGTACCATCTGAGATGCTTAAGGAACTTAACTACCCTTTTAGGTGCTAAAGACCTTTTACACTTGTACCATTGAGAGCGTTCTGATGGGTAGCATTACTTCCTGGTTCAGAAACAGCACCATGCAGGACAGGCAAGCCCCACAGGGGGTGGTGCGTTCAGCTGAACGTACCATCCACACCGAGCTTCCTAACCTGCAGGATATCTACAGCACACGGTGCCCGACCAGAGCCAGGAAGTTTATGAAGGACCTCAGCCATCCCAACAATTGACTCTTTTCTTTGTTATGTTCAGGAAAATGCTTGTGCGCACTGATTTGATTTGATTTGATTTGATTTGAATTGATTTGATTTGAAATAAGATTATCCACCGTTGTCTCTGAAATAAATAGATTTGCCTTGGCTGTGTTTAAGCAGCAACAGCAGGAATAGGAAAACAACTAATGACATACTTTAGCATTGCACTTGATAAGGTGAAGGAGGGCATGCATAATATAGTACATCTAATAATATAATAATGATATGTTTATTACCATGTTATGTAGCTGCGGCAGCAGCAATACACTGGCCAGTTGATCAAGTAGAATTGAATAAGAACTGACTATAGTGTGATACTTTCTGCACCAGAGCTAACAATTGAAAGATGTGACATTTTAAACTCAGTAGATAGAGCAGTACTTCAGTACTTCAGTACAGAAGACACACTCTGAAGAATCTAAAACATTTTTAAAAGCAAGAATGTATTTGGAGATGCAGAAATTATTATTATTTTTTTTTACTGCTTACGTTATCGTTAAAGTAAAGGACATAGAGCAGGTCATGCAGATATTAAGTATGAAGTGAACTCAGATTAATTTAAAACACATATTTAATGCCTGAAGATGTTCAGCCAACAACATAAGATCTGATATTGTTAAAGAAATTTATTAGCCATTTTGTCACACAAAATAGAGTGTTCCATAATAACAAAAGGGAATGTGATAGCAGATAAGTTGTAATAGAGTACCTTGAAACTAGAGCATCAAGTTATGTAACGCATGAATGTATAGAGCCTTGTATTTCCAGGTTTACGAGACTACACACAGTAGTACTGCAGATGAGTAGAAACTAGAATCGTCCAACAGGTAGTGTCTGAGACTTATGTGTAAGTACATAAATGTGTTCAATTGGAAAGACTAGAAGGAAGTTGCATTCATTTAATAATATATAATATTTCAATTCAAATTTTGATATTAATTGATTACTTTAATATGTACAGTTCTGTTTTTGTTGTTAGATCTCCTTCTCCCCTACCCCCATGTTGTCTTGGGTTAGGGTTAGGGTTAGGTGTGCAGGTAATGGCTTGACCATCCTAACTTTTCAAGCTACATCTGACTACCTAAGGCACCCTGTAAGGTCACCCAGCCTAAAACAGTCGTAATATCAAGGTTAGCTTGCTGCATGGCTCTAATGTCCGATACAGAGTATGACAAAGTATTAATATGAGACCCACTGTCAAAATTACTTAGTGAGTCCCCAGCAGCTTCATCACCAGTAGAATCAGTGGCATCAGAGGAACATGGAATGTCAGTGTCCAAGCAGAACTCACCACGTTCACTTCCATTACTTCATTAACACTTGGCTCTGCCTCGCTCAGGATGGACGAATCAGGGCGGCAAGAAAGCATATCGGTGTTCCCATGACATTGTCTATCTTTGTGTACAATGACTTAATTCAAAGCGTCAAGCTCCAGGATCCATCTTCCTCTTCTGCCTGATGGATCACCATCAATGGACATATGCCGAAGCGCTTAGAGCGGATAATGATCTGTGATAATGGTAAATGAAGTAAGACCAATGTAATGTCTAAACTCCCGTACTGCCCACACAACAGCCCACAACTCACAATCAAAGGTACATGGAATTCAATGTTTGGCTGGCATATGCAACCACATGTTCAATTCCATCTCTGTCCTGGGCATGAACGTCTCTAGGTTGCATATGTAACCCTAGTTCCCTGAGGGAATGAGCCGCTGCGTCGAAACGCTTTGGGAATGCCACTGCGTTGTGCACTCTCTGAACTACATGCAAAATCTGGCCAATAGGCAAGACGTGACATCGTAGACAGGCGACGTCGCGTAAATCAGGAAGCTACAAGATGGCTGTGCGGTGGTAGTGACTTTAGCTTTTGCAAAGACAGAAGGTAAGTGCCACAAGGATGCATGGAGTGTGGCACAGAGACGCAGCGTCTCGTTTCCTCTTGGAACTAGGGTTACATACGTAACCTAGAGACATTTCCCATTTGGGAACTTCGAGCTGCTTTGAAACGCTTTGGGAACGATTGTCTGATCACGCCACACTGACCAGACCCTGCCTAGTGTGTGAGGGCCTCGGCACCTGCACATAGGACAGTGAAGCCCGGAGTAGCTCCCAGCTCAAGGCCATAAACCTAACAAGGTCAGCGGGGTGGACCAGCCCACAGCGTCGCAAGGTCCCGAAGTGATACTCCAGCAGACCAGGCCATAGAGGCCGCCACACACCGGGTGGAGTGAGCCCTGACCCTGAGCAGAGCGGGGAGGCCAAAGGACTCATAAGCCAACACACTAACATCCACTACCCACCTGCTTAACGTCTGCTTATTGGCTGGAAAATCTTTCCTATTAGGGCCATAGCAGACAAACAGCTGCCCTAACTTCCTCATGGACTTGTCCTGTGAAGGTAAGTGTCCAGTGCTCGCACACTGGACACAGTCAGTTCTGTCGATGCTGGTCAGGGGCTATGAACGGAGGAGGGCAGAATGCCTGTAACATGACAGATCGTGTAGGAGCCATAGGCAACTTAGGTATGTACACAGGTTTTGTATATATAAATACTCTGGCCATGCAAATTCCAGGCGGGATGGAGCCACGGACAGAGCCTGCAGGTCCCCGATCCACTTCAGGGAGGAAATCGTCAAGAGGAAGGTGGTCTTAATCGACAGGTAAATAAGGGCCACCTCGGCCAAGGGCTAGAAGGGGAGCTCAGAAATATGTCACCAAAGGGTGCCTACCCAGCGACTGCCACGCAGGCGGGGTGATATATGCCGTGATGGTGGACACATAAACCATCAGAGTTGAAGGGTTTAACCCTGTGGCAAACTGTTCCTGTAAAAACTCCAGAACTAAACCAACCAGGCAGTCAACTGGGTCCAAGTCACGGTGCTCTCACCTTGATGTAGACAGTCACCACCGTGCAGCGTACAACCTCCTCGTGGAGGGAGCTGTGGAGAGAAGAAGGGTGTCTACTACCTTGGTAGTAAACGTCTTGCCACAGCCACAGCTTCCACAATTCGGGGTGGGGGTGAACCAGGGTTCTGCCCACCTGCAAGAGAAGATCCCTTCTGGGCAGAATTTCCTATGGAGTGCCCTCAAGTAGGGATACCAGGTCCGCAAACCATGGTTTGCCCAGCCATTGAGGTGCTACCAGGAGGAGACGAATTCTTCCCAGGAAAGGCGTACAAGCGTAGCCTCGGCTATGACTGTACCATTCCCTGTAATGGTGACTGTACCAGTCACCATTCCCCAGGCCTTGGTCATTGTCTCAACATGGCATCTGCTCGGACATCCAACTGTCCCGATATGTAAACAGCTCTTAATGAGAGGAGTTTGCCCTGGGACCACAAGAGGACCTTTCATGCCAGTTTGTACAAAGGGCGAGACCGGAAGCCCCCCTGGTGGTTGATGTACAAGACCACCGCAGTATTGTCCATGTGGACCAATACATGGTGGTCCCTTAGGTCTGGTAGGAAGTGTTTCAACCCCCAAAACACTGCCAACATCTCCAGGCAACTTATGTGCCACTCATGACTGCTCCCCACCCCATGAGGGAAGCAACCATTATTAGTGTTATGCGATGACAAGGAGTCTCTAAAACAGGTCCTCAGGACAGAAACGTTGGGTACTTCCATACATCCAAGGCTCGAAGGGCATGCCACGAGACCTTGATGGTACAATACAGATCCCCTCTGGGGGAGAGCCCTCTGCAACGGAGCCACCGCTGGAGGGGCCTCATGTGGAGAAGGCCTAGTGGAATTACACTGGACGCTGCCACCATGAGACCCAGCAGCCCCTGGAACTGCTTCACAGTGAGTGGCGGGCCTGCTCTTATCCTCCTGACTACGGTAAGGATGACTTCGATCCAGGTGGAAAACAACCTTGCCCGCAACCTGGCCGAGTCCCACACCATGCCCAGAAAAGTGGTTCTCTGTAATGGAGAAAGCACACTCTTCCCGGCGTTCAGTCTGAACCCCAGTCCCTCCATGCAGGTGAGAATGACATCTCGATGCCGAACTGCCTGGTGTTCTGAATGAGCCAAAATCAACCAATCATCGATATAATTCAAAATGCGGATGCCCTGGAGCCGCAGCAGGGTCAGTGCTGCGTTCACACACTTCGTGAAGGTAAAGGGAAGTAATGCTAGGCCAAACAGGAGGACCAATATTGGTAAGCTTCGCCCTGAAAGCAACCTCAGGAAACTCCTGTGTGCGAGAAGGATGGCCACGTGGGAGCATCTTTCTGTTAGATATGACGTGACAAACCAGTCCTTGGACTTGACCTGAGACACGACCACTTTGTGAGTATCCTGAACCCAATCCTCATAAGTGAGCGGTTCAAGGAGTGGAGATCTAGAATGGGATGCAACCCACCATCCTTCTTCGGAACAACGAAGTACGGGCTGTAGTAGCCTGACTCTCTGATTGAGGTAAATGGAACCACCTTGATGGTCCACTTTCTTATGTTCCAGGACCATAGCCTGCTCGGGTGCCACCGGGATGGCACACATCACGTTGAACCGGGGAGGAGAAGATCCAAGCTGATCGCGTAGCCCTTCTCTAGAGTACACAGGACCCACCGAGAGATTCCTGGCAGTCCTGCAGACTGACAGAAAGTTCCACAGGGGAACAAGACCAGGAGGCCAACAGACTGGCCTGGTGCCGGGGAGGGACGGGCACAGCACGAGGTGTACACCGCCCTCCATGATGTAAGCCATCGGGTTAGCCAGCCCCTCCTTGGGCTCAGAGAGTCGCCAGGGGCCCCTAGGACCTCCCCAAGGAAATCAGGTGGCAACGCTCTCTTTCTGGGCCAACGCAGTGCCCAGATATACCAGGCCGAGGCTGCCGCCGAGCAGCCCCACTGGAGTGGCGAGGAAGTACCACTGAATGCCACCGCGGTCTCCTGAACCCGCCAGCAATCACCCTTACCTACAGCGTCAACAGATCAGGCCAGGAGGGGCCACCATGGTGCTCAGAAGAAAGCCCCCCACCATCTCACATAGCAGGCCAGCCTGGTACGCCTGCAACACACTCATCGTGTAGAGGCAACCCGCCAAAGCCTTAATTGATGCAACAGAGAGATAGCTAGCTAGCATCTTTTCCACACGCTGCATCATCCTGTAGCCGCACTACTTAGCCCCAACTACATTTGCACACGGCGAGAACACTGGGAAAAGCACGCACCGCACACGGGTCTCCCCCGGCACTGAGGCCATGACATGCGCAGGAAACGCTGATCCAGCTCACTCTGTGCGTGCTGCTTCCTCTTCTCGACTGGCCGAGCTAAATCCAGCCTGGACACTGCCCGTGTCATGACCATGAGGCGCTCCTCGTACAGCACAGGCTGGGAGGAGTCCACTGGCTTACTAGCATCCATCATCTCATCCTCCTCAGAGAGAGAGAGACATGTACACCGCGCCGCTCGCACCGGGAGAAGAAGCAGCCGCCAGATGTTTTTTTTTCCGAAGAGCAGGCGCTCGACTCGGCAGGGGAGGCTGGAGAGGACTCATCCGACTCCACACCTTCTGCCAGATTGGCTGCTCTCTGCTCTCCGAAATTTCTCCCACCTCGGAGGAAGAAATACGGAGCACCACGTTACATGCTGATATAGATATCTTACCTCAGAGTGATGACATCACAGACCATTACCTCATACTGTACACACTACCGGTAGAGCAGATTAGCCGTGTTTCACCACGTTATCGACTTGGTAGGACTATTGTTCCAACCACTAAGGACAGATTCATTAATAACCTGCCTAATTTATCTCAATTTCTCACTTAACCCATAACTGATAATAATCTTGATGAAATAACTAACAACATAGACCTTATCCTCACTAGCACATTAGACACCGTTGCCCCCATCCGGTTGGTTCTACTAGATCTTAGTGCCGCATTCGACACTATAGACCATGATCTCCTCTTAGATCGGTTACAAAATTACATCGGCAATCAGGGACAGGCATTAAGCTGGTTTAAATCCTACCTGTCTGATCGTTACCATTTCGTAGATTTAAATGGAGAGCTAATGCAAGTAAATTATGGCGTGCCGCAAGGTTCAGTTCTAGGACCCCTGCTCTTCACAATATACATGCTTCCATTAGGAAATATTATTAGAAGGCATGGAATTAGCCTCCAGTCTTTTAACACGCTACAATCCGCCATGCTCCCTAAGATCTCAAAACTCGGGGCTTCTAGTAGTTCCTAGAATAGCAAAGTCCACTAAAGGTGGAAGAGCATTTTCACATTTAGCTCCTAAACTCTGGAATAGTCTTCCTGACAGTGTTCGGGGCTCAGACACACTCTCCCAGTTTAAGTGTAGATTAAAAACATATCTTTATAGCAAAGCCTACACATAACACACATCATATATCATAACCTTGTGCTCCAGAACATCTGATCACATGCACATTATCAACTTGAGCTGTTAATATCATGAACAGCAGCTATGCTAATTTCTCTCCACTGCTTCTCTTTCTCTCCCCATCCTGAGACACCCTGTGGTTTGGCCAGCTCCAGTCACTTCCCACCATCTTGATGATTACAGACCTTTGAAGAAGTAGATGCCGAACTTGCAAACATCCCGAACTATCTAGAGACGTACCAGTGCCATTTGGATCCCGCTACATGTGTGGAGTTTTGACATTGGACCTCCTGAGTGTTTAAAGGCTCTGGCATGGAGAAGCTGATGCTGGATTTGTGATGATCACAAATGCTGAGCCCATAAAACTAGGAGCTACTAACCATATAGACTGTATAAGACTGCAGAAAGAACATCACTTATAATCACACACTCCAGTGCTCATGTTAGTTCTCACTCTCCAGTGTTCTGTATTTTTGAAAGATTTATGATCAAACCCTTGATGTCACCCAAATGAGGATGGGTTCCCCTTTTGAGTCTGGTTCCTCTCAAGGTTTCTTCCTCATAACATCTAAGGGAGTTTTTCCTTGCCACAGTCGCCATGGCTTGCTCATCAGGGACAAATTCACACCATTCACCTTAACTGTTGATTTGTGTAAAGCTGCTTTGAGACAATGTCTGTTGTGAAAAGCGCAATACAAATAAACCTGACTTGACTTGACTTGACATGCACCGTGCGAAGTACCCCACCGAAGGAGCGCTCTCCCTGGGGAACGGGAGCATGGCCTAGGGGTTACAACTATTCTTAATAACGCTATCAGCTAGCAGGCCAGCCACCTGTTTCTCAACACGTTTTCCAGGAGCTGTACAGTATGTATGCTGCTTAATATGAGCATGCTCACCTATTCTGATGTGATATTTTACAAGTTTACATTTACTCCCAATTTTGTACACCAACATTAATGACGAAAGTGCATCTTTCTCAGACTCAGAAATAGGTGACCCATCTAGTGACACAGGAGGCATATCACTAGGAAAGGACACTGTAGCTCTATCCACTGGAGCATGGAATGGCTGAACATCTCAGTCATCAACTGGGTAAAACTCACCTAGGTGCATGTCTTGTTTTAAGAAAGAATGTCCTGCCTGGTAGGATTTAAGATCTGCGCTCTAGTAAGTCCATTGTGAACTGTGCCTACCGTGTGAGCAATGGGTTCCAGATATCCAGCAAAAGTCACTCTTTAAGCGAGCTGCATTAGGCTAACACTTTAACAGGCACAACAGACTCACTGAGTGGAGGTAAGTTCATAACAGTGGCCAGCGAAACATTGCAGCACCTGGGAACAAAGTTTTTTCTGGTAAGAGGGAAAATGAAATGTCCTGCAGTTGAATCTTAGCACAGCTGAGGTCCAATAAAGCATGATTCCTCAATAGAAAGTCCCGGCCTAGCAATACAGTTTGTGTGGTCTCTCTCAGCACATAAAATATGCTGCCATGACTCAGTGCCCAGCTGAAACGTTATTGTGAATATTACCTAATGTATCTAGAATTTGTCCATTCACAGCACAGACCGACACATAGTCCCTTTTCAGAGGCCGATTACAAAGTGTTGTAATTGATATACGAAGGTCAGCACTCATGAGAGACACACTGGAACCAGAGTCCACTAACATTTGTACTTCAACACCTTCAATAACTCCTCTCACATATGACACTAGCAGCTCCTGACCAGTGTTGAAAATAACATTTACTGTACGTCTTAAGGGACTGAGTAGCCATCGTTAGCACTGTCCTTCTGAGGGCCCCAGTAGTAATAGTAGTACAGCTGGTGTTTGGGCCGCAACATGAGCTACTGTTTTCCGGCACACTTTGCCGTTCTGCTCTGACAAGAGACATGAATCGCACACCTCTTTTCCTTGAACCATCCTCAGCTGGGGCTGCGTCTAGCATAGGAGCAGCGTATGAGTTGTTATAATTACAAACATCCATACATGATGTATGTTCATCACTGCATTGGAACATTTTATTCTCAGTCTCAGGTGAATGGCCTCTCCATGCGCCATCAAAAATACGTGACTAGCATCCGCAGCCCCTGCAGACGGCCTTCACTCCACTCATTCATCGCTCTCGAACTTGCGCTGGTTTTCAATCTTTAGTTTTCATGACCTAGGCTCCTCAGTTCCATATCTCTCATTTCTCCTGTTAGCCAATCCTCCATTATCATTCACGGAGTATGAGACACTCAATCCATATTTCCATAGGCATTATTAACAGGCATGCAATCAGTCTTTATCGTGTCCCTAGCCATTTCACACCATCCTGCAATTATCACAGCTTTCTCCAAGTCTGTTGCTCCTTGATTGTGGTATTTAGCTCTGAGTACAGGATCTAGACCAGCCACAATATGGCAAAACTTTTCCTCTTTTTGCACATTGTCCCCATATTCGGGAAAAGCCTAGTCCACTAACCTGCTGATCTCCGCCGCATACACCTCTAAACTTTCCCACAGAGCACAAGGACGAGCTGATAGGCTGGTGCTGAAGCAAGCCATAAACCGCAGCTGCCCGAGAGCCTTCTTGAGTCTCTCTTTCACTGCTGTATAACCAGCTTGAACAGCCATAGGAAGACTGTCCCACAGGAGAAATGCCCTGTTGGTCAAGCGTGTCGGCAGAATTCTCACCAGTTCATAATTATAGGATGCAGCACCATTTCCCTCAGTTAGCGCCTGGACCGCAACCTCAAACTACCGCTTCCAACATAGAAAGCTCTGCTTCTCGTCACCGGAGAACGGTGGCAGTAACTTAATTTTCACATGCCTGTTGATCCTGTCACCGTCCCATCTCTGATAGAAATTATCCCCGTCTTTACACCACATTTACAAGCGATGACTGAAGGCCTACCTCTTCCTGAAACCCTACATTAGCATTTTTCAAGTTTGTAGAATTCAAGAGTTATGTTTATATTAAGTCTGTAATCTTTCGTACCAGTGTAGATTTATTAATTACTAGAGATTTAAAGCACTTTTGTACGTCGCTCTGGATAAGGGCGTCTGCTAAATGCGGCAAATGTAAATGTAAATGTAAAAATGTTGGCTGCGCCAACACTGAACTCGCATGTGCTAACTCAACTAAGCACTTTTTAACTATAAACTATCTAGTTAAACAGCCTAACACTTCTAAGAAAGAAAAAAATAAATAAGGCCATCCAAACTATTCCCAATATTATTAAACACTTCTCTCACACAGACTATCTCCTCCAGTGCGCATGCCCCTTGCCTATCTATGGCAAGCCCCGAGGGGAAAAATGGATTACACACACAAACAATGAGCACCAGTTGATCCAGAATTAGTACAGCATAACAGAATTAACTACAGTCTGTTACACTGTCACAAACAATAATCACATACACATATGTATGATTTCCTAAAGCAGTGATATGCAAGTTGTCCATTTCTGTTCCACAACAAAAGGCCTGGACCTGTGTGTGTGTGTGTGTGTGTGTGTGTGTGTGTGTGTGTGTGTGTGTGTGTGTGTGTGTGTGTTATGTCTGAAACTCTACTGCTCTGTATAATGTTGTGTACCCCTCTGTGTACCATCTGTCTCCTATTTATCTCTGTGATGTAGGTTGTGAATAAGCTCTGAGTGAAGCGTTACAGCACCTGCAGGGAAGCAGTCATATTCACCAGGAGACATATTCAGCAGGAGTCATATTATCTAGGAGTCATATTCACTAAGAGTCATATTCACCAGGAGTAAATTTAAGTGAGTCACTTGATGAGCCATTTCTGTGTGTATCTGTAGGTGGTTTATACAGTTACACTTCACACACACTCAGAGAGAAAGACATGAGAGGAAGTTAAGCAAGAGAAACACTGAGACATCCACTGAGTTACCCTGAACACTGAAACATAATATGCATGTTTAAGTGTGTGTTCAGGCGTGTATGTTTAGGTATATGTTCAGGCATATTCAGGTGTGGGTTCAGACGTGTGTTTTGTACATGCGTATTTCTGTACATGAGATCCCTTCAGTGGTGGCTCAGGACCCATGGGTTCTCACGGAAGGGTAATGCCCTCCGTATGATCAAGGTCACGCTGCAATGCCGGGTTCCTGTCTCAATCCAGTGCTGGATTCCTCCAAGGACAGTTAGCCAAAAGGTTGGTTCCGTCCAGCCTGAAAGTCTACGCGGCCGCCATTTCGGCACAACACATTTACATTTACATTTTTATTTACATTTGCGGCATTTAGCAGACGCCCTTATCCAGAGCGACGTACAAAAGTGCTTTAAATCTCTAGTAGTGAATAAATCTACACTGTACACAAGAATACAAACTCAATATAAATATAACTCGAATTCTACAAACTTGGAAAGTGCTAATTTAAGTATTTCAGGAAGAGGTAGGTCTTCAGTCGTCGCTTAAAGATAATCAGGGACTCTGCTGTACGGACATCTAGGGGAAGTTCATTCCACCACCTCGGTGCCAGAACAGAGAAGAGCCTTGAATTGTACTTACCTCTCATTCTGAGAGAAGGTGTGAGAGAACACGCCCCCTCAGCAAGGCAATCTCTGGACAAAGACTCTCTTGTGATGCCATTATTGATGCCATCACATCATCCTTGCATCCTCTAGTCTCCCCGCTCCATTTGGGGTCAGAGCTCATTCCACCCAGAGTGTGCTCCCTCCCAGACATTTGGGCTGGTCCACCCCACTGACCTTCGTCCAGTTCTATAACCTGGACTGCAGTGCCACCCCTGGCCACTCTGTCTTTCCACCTAGCTGTGCTTATACGCACTGGTCAGGGACTGGTCAGTCTGGAGTGATTGGACAGTCGTTCCCAAAGTGTTTAGACACAGCGCGAGTTCCTGAAAGGGAACGTCTATAGGTTATGTATGTAATCCTAGTTTCCTGAGGGAACGAGACACTGCGTCTCTGCCAAACTGCCGGCGTCCCTGCAGCCAGACCTTCTAAAAAAAACTGAAATCTGCCAGACCTTCACTTTCCCCTCAACAATGACTGCGCTACAAAGCCAGGAATCCCCTACTCATTCATTGTCAAGTTTCTCAAACATAGCAGAATAAGAAATACTACAAGTCATCCAATCTTGCAATTCCACCACCTGCCCTCTGAATCCAATCCCTTCAACTAAGGTTAACCAGACTGAAAAGGGAATCCAGCCTCATTTGGGTGACATCAAGAGTCTGATTATAGTCGTTAAACACTACAGAACACTGGAGAGTGAGAACTAATTTCATGAGCACTAAAATGTGTGATGAGTAATGTCCTTCCTAGGCATTATTATACAGTCTTATACAGTCATTTGAGATTATAGAAACAGGAGCTACTGAGCAACTCATAAAATAGCTCAACATTTGCGATCATCATAGATCAAATACCAGCTTCTCCATGCCAGAGCCTTTAAAAAACTCAAAGAGGTCCAATGTCCAAACTCCACATGAAGTGGGATCCAAAAAGCGCATGTACGTCTCTAGATGGTTTGAGATGTTTGTGGGCATCTACTACTTTAAAGGTCCACAATCTTCATGAGGTGGGACATGGCTGAAGCTGGCAGAACCACAGGATGCCTCGGGATGGGAAGAGAAAGAGAAGCAGTGGAGAGAAATAGGCATAGCTGCTTTTCATGATATTAACAGCACAGGTTGATAACCTTGTGCTCCAGAACATCTGATCACATGCATATTATGATGTGATGTATGTTACCTGTAGGACTCGTTAAATGATATGTCTTTAATCTGCACTTAAACTGGGAGAGTGTGTCTGAGCCCCGAACACTGTCAGAAAGACTAGTCCAAAGTTTAGGAGCTAAATGTGAGAATGTTCTACCACCTTTAGTGGACTTTGCTATTCGAGGAACTACTAGAAGTATGGAGTTTTGAGATCTCAGGGAGTGTGACAGATTGTAGCTTGTTAGAAGACTGGGGAGATATATGGAGATAAACCATTTAGTGTTTTGCAAGTAAGAAGCAGTAGTTTGTAGTGGATTTGAACCTTAACAGGTAGCCAGTGTAGGGACAAGAAGATTGGGGTTATACAGGGAGTGCAGAATTATTAGGCAAGTTGTATTTTTGAGGATTAATTTTATTTGAGGATTTAATTTGAACAACAACCATGTTCTTAATGAACACAAAAAACTCATTAATATCAAAGCTGAATATTTTTGGAAGTAGTTTTTAGTTTGAGCTATTTTAGGGGGATATCTGTGTGTGCAGGTGACTATTACTGTGCATAATTATTAGGCAACTTAACAAAAAACAAATTTATACCCATTTTAATTATTTATTTTTACCAGTGAAACCAATATAAAATCTCAACATTCACAAATATACATTTCTGACATTCAAAAACCAAACAAAAACAAATCAGTGACCAATATAGCCACCTTTCTTTGCAAGGACACTCAAAAGCCTGCCATCCATGGATTCTGTCAGTGTTTTGATCTGTTCACCATCAACATTGCGTGCAGCAGCAACCACAGCCTCCCAGACACTGTTCAGAGAGGTGTACTGTTTTCCCTCCTTGTAAATCGCACATTTGATGATGGACCACAGGTTCTCAATGGGGTTCAGATCAGGTGAACAAGGAGGCCATATCATTAGATTTTCTTCTTTTATACCCTTTCTTGCCAGCCACGCTGTGGAGTACTTGGACGTGTGTGATGGAGCATTGTCCTGCATGAAAATCATGTTTTTCTTGAAGGATGCAGACTTCTTCCTGTACCACTGCTTGAAGAAGGTGTCTTCCAGAAACTGGCAGTAGGACTGGGAGTTCAGCTTGACTCCATCCTCAACCCAAAAAGGCCCCACAAGCTCATCTTTGATGATACCAGCCCAAACCAGTACTCCACCTCCACCTTGCTGGCGTCTGAGTCGGACTGGAGCTCTCTGCCCTTTACCAATCCAGCCACGGGCCCATCCATCTGGCCCATCAAGACTCACTCTCATTTCATCAGTCCATAAAACCTTAGAAAAATCAGTCTTTAGATATTTCTTGGCCCAGTCTTGATGTTTCAGCTTGTGTGTCTTGTTCAGTGGTGGTCGACTTTCTGGCTTTCTTACCTTGGCCATGTCTCTGAGTATTGCACACCTTGTGCTTTTGGGCACTCCAGTGATGTTGCAGCTCTGAAATATGGCCAAACTGGTGGCAAGTGGCATCTTTGCAGCTGCACGCTTGACTTTTCTCAGTTCACGGGCAGTAATTTTGCGCCATGGTTTTTCCACACGCTTCTTGCGACCCTGTTGACTATTTTGAATGAAACGCTTGATTGTTCGATGATCATGCTTCAGAAGCTTGGCTATTTTAAGACTGCTGCATCCCTCTGCAATATATCTCACTATTTTTGACTTTTCTGAGCCTGTCAAGTCCTTCTTTTGACCCATTTTGCCAAAGGAAAGGAAGTTGCCTAATAATTATGCACACCTGATATAGGGTGTTGATGTCATTAGACCACACCCCTTCTCATTACAGAGATGCACATCACCTAATATGCTTAATTGGTAGTAGGCTTTCCAGCCTATACAGCTTGGAGTAAGACAACATGCATAACGAGGATGATGTGGTCAAAATACTCATTTGCCTAATAATTCTGCACTCCCTGTATGGTTATATTTTCTCGACCTTGTGAGAACTCTGACTGCTGCATTCTGGACAAACTGTAGCTTGTTTATTAAATGATGCAGGACATCCACCTAGTAATGCATTACAATAGTCTTTTCTGGAGGTCATAAACGCATGGACGAGCTTCTCTGTGTCAGGTAAAGACAACATGATTCTTAGCTTAGAAATATTTCTAAGGTGAAAGAAGCTGTTTTTGTAACTTGGTTGATGTGATTATTAAAAGATTAGTTGCTGTCTAAAATAACTTCCAGGTCTTTTACTGTTGAACTAGTGTTTACAGAACATCCATCTAAATGCAGGTTGAGATGCTGGAGCTTCTATATACTGGTTTTTGGGCCAATGAGCAAAATCTCCATCTTGTCAAAATTTAATAGTAGAAAGTTATGGGTCATTCAATCTTATTTTTATTTATCACACTCAGTTATCCAAGCTAATTGAGCTGTATCGCCTGCTTTTGATGAGATATATAGCTGGGTATCTAATAATATTTCCTAAGGGAAGCATGTATATTGTAAATAGCTGGGGTCCTAGAACTGAACCATGTGGCACGCCATAATTTACTAGCATTAGCCTAGATAGCTTTCCATTTAAGTCTTCGAGCAGTGCTGGAGGATCTCAAGCAGCAAGGTGCAGTGCGAGGTGTGATAAGGTCACTGAGGTAAGAAGGTGCTGGTCCACTTTCTGCCTTGTAGGCAAACATGAGTTTTTTTAATCTGATGTAAGTGTTTTGAACTCTGGTGGTGCCCAGACACACTAGGCAGGGACTGGTCAGTATGGTGTGATGGTATGCTTTGTTCCCAAAGTGTTTTGACACAGCTCAAGTTCCTGAAAGGGAACATTTCTAGGTTACGTATGTAACCCTAGTTTCCTGAGGGAACAAGATGCTGCATCTCGAGTCATACTTTCTGCATCCCTGAAAGCGCTTACCTTCTCTTCCGTCAGAAGCTAATGTCAAACCATCTCTCAGACATTTTGTAGCTTCTTAGTTTACTTGACATAACCTTCTCTCAGGGAATGTGTAAGTATACTTCAAGGCCCCTCTCTTTAAGGCCACTCCAGGACATTGAAATGCTTATTACGAAGCTACTCTTTGGTTGCTTGGTCATTGTGTTTGGGATCATTTTCATGCTGAAAGACCCAGCCACGTTTCATTTTCAATGCCCTTGCTGATGGAAGGAGGTTTTCACTCAAAATCTCACGATACATGGCCCCATTCATTCGTCCTTTACACAGTCGTCCTGGTCCCTTTAGAAAAAAACACCACCCCCATGCTTCACAGTACGTATGGTGTTCTTTGGATGCAACTTAGCATTCTTTCTCCTCCAAACACAAACACAAGTTGAGTTTTTACCAAAAAGTTCTATTTTGGTTTCATCTGACAATATGATCTTCTCCCAATCCTCTTCTGGATCATCCAAATGCTTTTCAGAAAACTTCAGACGGGCCCGGACATGTACTGGCTTAAGCAGGGGTACACGAGGATTTGAGTCCCTAGCGGCGTAGTGTGTTACTGATGGTAGCCTTTGTTACTTTGGTCCCAGCTCTCTGCAGGTCATTCACGAGGTCCCCTTGTGTGGTTCTGGGATTTTTGCTCACCATTTTTGTGATTATTTTCCACGGGGTGAGATCTTGCATGGAACCCCAGATCGAGGGATATTATAAGTGGTGTTTTATGTCTTTCATTTTCTAATAATTGCTCCCACAGTTGATTTCTTCACACGAAGCTGCTTATTCTCCTATTGCAAATTCAGTCTTCCAGCCAGGTGCAGGTCTAAAATTTTGTTTCTGGTGTCCTTTGACATCTCTTTGGTCTTGGCCATAGTGGAGTTTGGAATCTGACTGTTTGAGGTTGTGGACAGGTGTCTTTTATACTGATAACGAGTTCAGACAGGTGCCATTAATACAGATAACAAGTGGAGGACAGAGGAGCCTCTTAAAGAACAAATTACAGGTCTGTGAGAGCCAAAAATCTAGATTTTTTGTAGGTGACCAAATACTTATTTTCCCCCATAATTTGAAAAATAAATTCTTTTAAAATCAGACACTGATTTTCTGGATTTTGTCTCATTTTGTCTCTCAGAGTTGAAGTGTTCCTATGATGAAAATTACAGGTCTCTCTAATCTTTTGAAGTGGAACAACCTGCACAATTGGTTGCTGACTATATACTTTTTGGCCCCACTGTATGAGATATAAATGTAGAATATGTAGAAGTGTGTAAGGTGTGTATCTATGGAAATATGAGATATAAATGTAAAATATGTAGAAGTGTGTAAGGTGTGTATCTGTGAAAATATGAGATATAAATGTAGAATATGAGCTGTGTACAGATGTAGAGATGTAGAAGAAACTGTAGGATCTGGTGCAAGTTACAGTTACAGTTACAGGCAAACAGAACTAGGGAGGGCAGAGGAGAA
>MU589789.1:183900-198900 GCA_024362625.1 Silurus asotus
TAGGATAGGCCGTGTCTCCACTTAACACATCTCCATCATCACTCAGAGACGACCTGAATATATTCAATTAAATTTAATTCATGTTTATTTGTATAGCGATTTTAACAATGAACATTGTCTCAAAGCAGCTTTACACAGATAATGTGGTGATTAAATGTAAATATGTTCTTTGTAAGTATGTTTGTCTCTGATGAGCAACTGTGGCAAGGAAAAACTCCCCGAGATGGCATAAGGAAGAAACCTTGAGAGGAACCAGACTCAAGAGGGAACCCATCCTCATCTGGGTTGCACCAAATGTCCATTTGAAGCAGATATACAAAGTTGTGGGGTGCAGTGATGATGATCAGAAGCAAACTGCACTCCCGAGTCAGTGCAGCAGACCGCCGACACCAACTACAGTCCAATCCGTCCTCAAAAGCACCCGTTCTACTCCGGAATTACATGGAACCACCCAAGGTGTTGATGAGAGACCGTCCCAAGGTGCACAGAAGTGTGAAGATCCACGGAGGAGAGAGGGGCAGGAACAGTGGTCACTGGAGCCTCAGGATCATGTTTAACTTGACAGAGAGAGAGAGAGAGAAAGAGAGAGAGCGAGAGAGAGAGAGAGAGAGAGAGAGAGAGAGAGAGAGAGAGAGAGAGAGAGAGAGAGATTATTGGTGTATGAAAGTTAATGTCACTGTGTCACTGATGAAATACATTCTACATCCTTGAGTGTTGAGAAAAGCACCTAATAAAATGTATATTAATAATAATAATAATAATTATAATAGTTATAATTATTATTATTATACATTTTTTCCATCCCATGGAAAAAGCCATACACACAGAGTGAAGCTGTTACTAGTGGCTCTGAAATGTATTACCACTTTCTTTTTACTGCCCCACTCCCTCGTTTAATAAGGTAGAGAGTGAAGGTCATTGATGATGATGATGATGATGATGATGATGATGATGATGATGAACCTGGAGAGTTTGACTCAATATTTTTCTACACACACCAACACAACATGTTGCCATTTTACATTTACCTGTCACACTTGATAGGAGATGGCAGTTAGCATATGTTAGCTATAAGTGCTAACTCTCACACAAACAAACACAAACACACACACACACACACACACACACACACACACACACACACACACACACACACACACACACACACACACAAGCACTCACACACACACAATCACACAAAGGAGTATCAACTTAATGATATGTTATATCTTGTTATGCTCTTTATTATAATTGTATATCTGTGTATTTCTGTGTGTGTGTGTGTGTGTGTGTGTGTGTGTGTGTGTGCGCGCGCGCAAGATTTTTCCCTGCTGAATGAAGACGTGTCTGAACGTGAATTTTTTTTGCCGTTCTTCTCCAAATTCACAAACACCTGCCCTACACATATAAACACACACACACACACACACACACACACACACACACACACACACACACACACACACACACACACACTGCAATTGTCTTTCTCTACTACCATTTACCTCTCTCTCTCTCTCTCTCTCTCTCTCTCTCTCTTACCGTCTATCTGTCTATCTGTCTACCTACTTTCTCTCTTCATCTCCCTCTCTTTCTCTTTTTATCTCTTTCTATTTATCTCTTCCTTTAACTCTTTATCTCTTTCTCCCCCTTTCTCTCCATCTCACTCTCTCTCTCTTTCTCTCTTTTTATTTTGACTATCTATCTATCTATCTATCTATCTATCTATCTATCTATCTCCTCATCTCCGTATTATTTCTGGATAAATATCTTTTTTCTTTTTCTGTTATTCTCTCCTTTTTAATAGATGAAAGAGGGAAACAGGGAAGAAGGGAACGCAGCCAAACCCACATTTGTCGAGGTGGTGGGAGACGGATGGGAAGTGGGCGGAGCTTGAGATGGCGAGCGACACAGTGGGCGTGGTTAATGGAAGGAGCGACTAACCACTGATTGGTGTCCGTGTGTGAAAGAGAGAGAGAGAAGAGAGAGAGAGAGAAGAGAGAGAGAGAGAGTGTGTGTCTCAGGTTTCAGCCCTGGTTTGTGTATGTATGTGTGTGTGTTTTTCTCGGTGGAGAGAAGTTGGAGGAGTTGGAGCTCGCGCTGGGATTGTTCTGATCTAAACTGGAATATTCACACACACCCAGGAGCGCGCGCGGATACGCGGAAACACGCGCGTGGACACGGCACACACACACACACACACACACACACACACACACACACAGGGATTCAGATGAGGTGAGTACTAAAACACACACACACTGAGGGGTTTCTGTTCGGCAAGCGCTATTTTAATCACAGCATACACACATATACACACACACACACACACACACACACACACACACACACACACACACACACACACACACATATCAAGGTTTCTGCGTTGGTTACGGATTTTATTCTGTAACACAAACATCGCACCCATTCACCACAGCGCGGCACATACAATAAAAGCGTGTGTGTGTGTGTGTGTGTGTGTGTGTGTGGGTAGTTTGGGGAGGGGGAGGGGGTCTTTTGGCTCCGGAGATCAGAAAGCTTTATCCCGGACCTTTTCCCCTCCTCCTTGTGTATTTAACACACACACACACACACACACACACACACACACACGGGGAGCTCATTCATGCTGCCGAGGTTCGACTTAAACAACAATAATAATAATAATAATAATAATAATAATAATAATTAATTTAGAGGTGTGTGTGTGTGTGTGTCTCAGTGTTAGGGTTTATGTAATGAAACACTTAGTGGTGTTAATGAACACGTTAATAATATTGTACACAGGACTCCTCTATCACACTGTAATTCTACCTCAACTAATAACACACACACACACACACACACACTCACACTCACACACACACAGCAGTAATGAATAACTCCTACAAAGTTAGATTAAGTGGTGTTACACTGAAAGTCACAGGTTTATTAACTCAGTGTACAAAGTGAACCACAACCCAACACGCCGCACAACCCAACACACCGCACAGCACTGCAGTGTTCAGTAGAATTGTAAAACTAACACCAAATTTTGAATACTAGAAAGTAATTGTGTTCTTGAACTTTTCCGTTCACAATCATTCAGTGTGTGTAGAATGAACACAACACAGCGGGCGTCCCCTTTGTGTGCATTCTGAACAGTGCAGGTGTAATTCACACAGGGGACATGTGACGTGGATGTAATGCTGAAGTGTGATGAACACGTGTGACCTTGGTGGTCGGTGTGTAAATGCTGATCTGGGTACCCAGCCCCACCCATAAGCAGCTCATTAATATTCATGGGCAGTGATGAATTATTCATGAATCTGTATTGATTAGGGTTTATCATCGGTTCCTCAGTGAGTCAGAGCGAGGAGAAGCTCACATCCAACTTCGTGACAAGAATCTCACAGCTAATCACCTCCGTGTTAAGCGTGTGTGTGTGTGTGTGTGTGTGTGTGTGTGTGTGTGTGTGTGTTTGTGTGTGTGTGTGTGAGAGAAAGAGGGAGAGAGGGGATCAGTTGAATCATGTGATAAATTAAATCAGGGTTTTTTTGGTAAAAGTAAAAGCTGTAGCATCCCTGAGTGGCAGGCATACTAATGCTCTGTCAGCAAAATCAATGAACACACACACACACACACACACACACACACACACACACACACAAAGACACACAGAGACACACACAGGGTATAGAACAAAGCATCTGTTTCCACTCAGTGAGCACAGAGGGTGAAGTTTAAACACTCATGGTGGAGCTGCAGATATCAACTACATCACTATAATTCCAACTCGGGTGATGATCTCTGTGTGTGTGTGTGTGTGTGTGTGTGTGTGTAAAACCCTGCTGGTACTAATGTTTTTTTTTCTCTCTCTCTCTGGTGTGACGGTGGTGTGTTAGTGTGTGATGGTTGTGTTATAGCTGTGTGATGTTGGTGTGTGACGATGGTGTGTGAGTGTGTGACGGTTGTGTTTGAGTTAACAGTTGAGGTTGACCGTCAGGGTCCAGGTCTGACAGCACTACTGCAGCAGGTCCAGGTTCTGCTGTAGACCCTGAGCAGTGGGGGGACAGCAGGAGCAAATGATCTGCATACAGCAGGAGTTTAATGAGTGGTGTAGAGTCAGACCAGAAGCTGCAGACCCTCTAACATGGAGTCCAATTCGCTACTGTAGATTTTGAAGAGTGTGGGATTTAAACCACAGAGTGTAAATATCAGCTCTGCGGGGTAAATATATGATCAGCCCTACGGGGTGTGGATATATATGATCAGCTGTGTTGGGTGTAGATGTGATCAGCCCTATGGGGTGTGGATATATATGATCAGCTGTGTTGGGTGTAGATGTGATCAGCCCTATGGGGTGTGGATATATATGATCAGCTGTGTGGGGTGTAGATGTGATCAGCTGTGCGGGGGTGTAGATATGATCAGCTGTGTGAGGTGTAGATGTGATCAGCTGTGCTGGGGTGTAGATATGATCAGCTGTGTGGGGTGTAGATGTGATCAGCTGTGCTGGGGTGTAGATATGATCAGCTGTGTGGGGTGTAGATGTGATCAGCCGTGTGGGGTGTAGATATGATCAGCTGTGTGGGGTGTAGATGTGATCAGCCGTGTTCACTTAGGAAGTGTAGAATTTGTGAGTTTATGATCTTCCCCACATTACTGATCACACAAATATCTCAGTAGTTACTGGGTCAAATTTGTCTCCATTTTTATAGATTGAGGTTATTAGACCTCGATTCCAGATTTTAAACTGCTGATCGACTTCTTTACTGTGAGAATGTAGTGGAGTGAAATGTGTCTAATACGGGTGGATTTCTTGGATACTGCTTTCCTGCTGGAGTTGGTCAGTACTGTTTTGGGCACATCTGTAGGTTTATAGATGTTCTACAGCTTACTGGGCTGTGTGTGTGTGTGTGTGTGTGTGTGTGTGTGCGTGATTGGGCTGTGATCAGACAGGGGGTTTGGGGTTTTGAAAGTGAAGCACTGAGAAGTTCCTCTGGTGTGCCACTGCTGATGACCTACAGACCCAGACTTGGACGGAGCTGCAGGAGATCCAGTTTATTGCTTTATGGTGCCTGTTTTTGATTAAAGAATGTGATTGTTATTACGAAGTGTTCACCTGAAGTGTGTTTACTGTGTCTGCTTGTGTTCCTGCCCTGTCCTCCAGGTCTCCCCCCCCCCCTCTCGCTCTCTCTCTGACTTGCTCTCTCTCTCTCACACTTTCTCTCGCACTCTTTCTTCCCCCCCCCTCTCTCTTTCTCCCTCTCTCTCCCTCTTTATCCCTTTTTTCTCTATTTCTGTTTTTGTTTCAGGAAGTAATTGGATTTACTCCTCTTTTTCTCGTTTTCTTGCTGCTCTTTTGCTCCCCCATGTGCTCAACATGGAGATGCTGTCATTACTGTGTGTGTGTGTGTGTTTGAAGCATCTGGTGATGTTTAAACCCCTGAGTGAATGCAGATGTGACAGGTGTTATTACACCACAGCTGCTTGTCATCCTTCCCCTGTCCTTCTCCTCTGTCTACCATTCATTCTGCTTTTGCTCCCCTCATCACTTTTTCTATCACTTCTTCAATCACTTCATCTGTCCATCATTTTTTTCTTTCTTACTTTTGTTTCCATTCTCCACTTCTCTCCATCCTCTCATTATACTTCTTTTCTTCCCAGTTACTTCCTGTTCACTCCAACCTGTTTTCTCCTTACACCCCCCCCCACACACACACACACACACACAAACACACACAACACACACAGACATTTTTCTTTTTCCTTCCTCCCCCTTTTTCCCCCCACCTTTTTCACTTGTCTGTGTCTCAGTCAGGCCTCAGTTCACCTCTATAGTGTTTCAGGTCTCCCAGCTGCCCCTTAGACCTCTCTTATTACACACACACACACACACACACACACACACACACACACACACACCTGTGGTTTGGGAAAGAGACTCAAGTTTCATAGAGAGAAAGAAACGGTTTAATTCCTCACTAAACAGACAGATGATGATGATGATTATTATTATTGTGGAGGTGTATAGTTGAGGATGGTGTGTAGTTGTGGATGGTTGAGGATGGTGTGTAGTTGTGGCTGGTGTGTAGTTGAGGATGGTGTGTCGTTGAGGGTGGTGTGTGGTTGTGGCTGGTGTGCAGTTGTGGATGGTGTGTGGTTGTGCAGTTTTGGTTGGTGTGTAATTGTGCATGGTTGAGGATGGTGTGTAGTTTAGTTAAGGACAGTGTGTAGTTGTGTAGTTGAGGATGGTATTCAGTTGTGGATGTTGTGTCGTTGTTTAGTTGAGGATGGTTTATAGTTGTGGATGGTTGAGGATGGTGTGTAGTTGTGGATGTGTGCAGTTTGTTATTTCAGGATGGTGTGTAGTTGTGGATGGTTGAGGATGGTGTGTAGTTGTTTAGTTGAGGATGGTGTGTAGTTGTGGATGTGTGCAGTTTTTTAGTTGAGGATGGTGTGTAGTTGATGGTTGAGGATGGTGTGTAGTTGTGGATGGTTGAGGATGGTGTGTAGTTGATGGTTGAGGATGGTGTGTAGTTGAGGATGGTGTGTAGTTGTTTAGTTGAGGCTGGTGTGTAGTTGTGGACGGTTGAGGTTGGTATGTAGTTGTGGATGGTTGATGATGGTGTGTAGTTGTGCAGTTGTGGTTGGTGTGTAGTTGTGCATGGTTGAGGATGGTGTGTAGTTGAGTAGAGGATGTGTAGTTTAGTTAAGGATGGTGTGTAGTTGTGGATGGTTGAGGATGGTGTGTAGTTGTGGATGGTTGAGGATGGTGTGTAGTTGTGGATGGTTGAGGATGGTGTGCAGTTGTGGATGATGTGTAGTTGTTTAGTTGTGGATGGTTGAGGATGGTGTGCAGTTGTGGATGGTTGAGGATGGTGTGCAGTTGTTTAGTTGTGGATGGTTGAGGATGTGTGCAGTTGTGGATGGTTGAGGATGGTGTGTAGTTGTATAGTTGAGGATGGTGTGTAGCTGTTGTGGACGGTTGAGGATGGTGTGTAGTTGTGGATGGTTAAGGATGGTGTGCAGTTGTGGATGGTTGAGGATGGTGTGTAGTTGTGGATGGTTGAGGATGGTGTGTAGTTGTTTAGTTGAGGATGGTGTGTAGTTGTTGAGGATGGTGTGCAGTTGTGGATAGTTGAGGATGGTGTGTAGTTGTTGAGGATGGTGTGCAGTTGTGGATTGTGGATGGTTGAGGATGGTGTGTAGTTGTGGATGGTTGAGGATGGTGTGTAGTTGTGGATGGTTGAGGATGGTGTGTAGTTGTGGATGGTTGAGGATGGTGTGTAGTTGTGGATGGTTGAGGATGGTGTGTAGTTGTGGATGGTTGAGGATGGTGTGTAGTTGTGGATGGTTGAGGATGGTGTGTAGTTGTGGATGGTTGAGGATGGTGTGTAGTTGTGGATGGTTGAGGATGGTGTGTAGTTGTGGATGGTTGAGGATGGTGTGTAGTTGTGGATGGTTGAGGATGGTGTGTAGTTGTGGATGGTTGAGGATGGTGTGTAGTTGTGGATGGTTGAGGATGGTGTGTAGTTGTGGATGGTTGAGGATGGTGTGTAGTTGTGGATGGTTGAGGATGGTGTGTAGTTGTGGATGGTTGAGGATGGTGTGTAGTTGTGGATGGTTGAGGATGGTGTGTAGTTGTGGATGGTTGAGGATGGTGTGTAGTTGTGGATGGTTGAGGATGGTGTGTAGTTGTGGATGGTTGAGGATGGTGTGTAGTTGTGGATGGTTGAGGATGGTGTGTAGTTGTGGATGGTTGAGGATGGTGTGTAGTTGTGGATGGTTGAGGATGGTGTGTAGTTGTGGATGGTTGAGGATGGTGTGTAGTTGTGGATGGTTGAGGATGGTGTGCAGTTGTGGATAGTTGAGGATGGTGTGTAGTTGTGGATGGTTGAGGATGGTGTGTAGTTGTGGATGGTTGAGGATGGTGTGCAGTTGTGGATGGTTGAGGATGGTGTGTAGTTGTTTAGTTGAGGATGGTGTGTAGTTGTGGATGGTTGAGGATCGTGTGTAGTTGTTGAGAATGCTGTGTAGTTGAGGATGGTGTGTAGTTGTTTAGTTGAGTATGGTGTGTAGTTGTTTAGTTGAGGATGGTGTGTAGTTGTGGATGTGTAGACGAGATGGGGAACAGGGGAAGCCTGCACTCTAAACACTCTGTGTGACTAGAGGAGCGTGTGTGTGTGTGTGTGTGTGTGTGTGTGTGTGTGTGTGTGTTGCACTGTAATCATACACGTCTGACCTTTACACTGCTTTTTTTCCTGTTGTGTTTAGTTTTATTGTGTAACTGCTGATGTTTAACACCTCATTAATACAACACACTGTATTTCTACATTACACAATGTGCCTCACACACACTTCTGTTCATACACACAAGATCCTATTCACAACACACACACACACACACACACACACACACACAGGATTCTGTTCACAACAGTGAGGTTTTAATTGTGTAGTGCTTTTAACAGTGAACACTTTCTCAAAGCAGCTTTACAAAACTCAATCATCCTCATCCTCTTCATCATCCTCCTCATCATCCTCATCATACTCCTCATCATCATCATCCTCATCATCCTCCTCATCATCCTCATCATACTCCTCATCATAATCATCCTCATCACCATCCTTATCAATTCAATTAAATTTAATTCATGTTTATTTGTATTGCGCTTTTAACAATGAACATTGTCTCAGAGCAGCTTTACACAGATAATGTGGTGATTAAATGTAAATATGTTCTTTGTAAGTAAGTTTGTCCCTGATGAGCAACTGTGGTGAAGGAAAAACTCCCCGAGATGGCACAAGGAAGAAACCTTGAGAGGAACCAGACTCAAAAGGGAAACCCATCCTCATCTGGGTTGCACCAAATGTCCATTTGAAGCAGATATACGATGTTGAGGTGCAGTGATGATGATCAGAAGCAAACTGTATTCCTGAGTCAGTGTAGGAGACTGTTGACATTAACTACAGTCCAGTCCGTCCTCAAAGCTCCCGTTCTTACTCTGGAATTTCATGTAACCACCCAAGGTGTTGATGAGAAACCGTCCCAAGCTGCACAGAGTTTCCTCCAGTCGAAAAGAACATCATCCAGAGTCAGACCTGGACCAAGTAGAAAGATCCATGGAGGGAAGAGGAGCAGGAACAGTGATCACTGAAACCTCAGGAGCAAGTTTAACGAGAGAGAGAGAGAGAGAGAGAGAGAGAGAGAGAGAAAAGAGAAGAGAAGGATATGGATTATTAAGTCTCCTGATTGTTGTATGAAAGTTAATGTCACTGTGCAGTTTGGACTCTGGTGAGATTCACTGTAGCAGCAGAACTAAAATGGAGAAGCAGAAGGAAACACAGACATGAGGATCTCTGGGATAAGAGACGACCCACCACACCACCATCAACAAACCTGAGTGAACGTGTGAATGTGAGAAAACGACAGCATCCAAATATCCCAGTTCACCAAACACTCCAAATCCATGATCCCTCCAGATCTGCTCCTTTACCTCACAAACACCTACTGACTAAAGACTCCACTAAATCCACTGAGTCCCGAACACTGGTTGGAAGGTTGTTCCATCACTGTGGGGTTTATAAGAGAAGGACCTGAAGCGGCAGGTGGACATGTGGAGCCGTGTGAAGTCCTGGCTGGAGATCTGGACAGTGATGTATTCCAGTGTTAATGCTGGATGTAATGAAATGAAAGAAGGCCGTGTCCCAAATGCACTGCAGGAGTTTAGCCGAGTCAGCAGCTAGCTGAAAGACTGCATGCTAATCAAAGCATTACTGTGGGAGATTAGCATAAAAGTTCCACTGAAGGTCACACAGGTCACTTAGATCAATAACTACAGATCAATCATGCTCATCAGTCAGGGTGGGGCTGAGCATGACTGACGCATTCTAATTGCTGTGTGTGTGTGTGTGTGTGTGTGTGTGTGTGTGTGAGAGAGAGAGAGAGAGAGAAAGGAAGCAAGCAAGCAAGCAGTCAGGATTCAACCTTCAGGCAACCTTCTGGCTTCTGTTTATTAACATTGGGCATATTGTGTTAATGAATATTCATATTCGCAATGCTCATTAATATGCACACAAACAGATGTGTGCAAGTCACTGGGAGGAGGTGTGTGTGTGTGTGTGTGTGTGTGTGTGTGTGTGTGTGTGTGTGTCTGTGTGTGTGTCTGTGTGTGTGTGTGCGCACTTTTAAGCAGGTCAAATACAGTTCAAACCAAAAGAGCACACACTCACACACACACACAAACACACACAAACAAACACACACACTCACACACACAAACACACACACTCCTATACTAAATCATTGAAGGACATCACCACTGACATCACTGCACACTGACATCATCACTACACTCTATGACATCATTGTGGGGGTGGGGGTGGGGGTGGCTGTTTGTCTTTGATTACCCTCTGTCCTGTAAGCATGAAAATCAGTAACAAATATACCAGTGCATTCCCTGTGCACACACACGTGTGTACATGTGTGTGTGGGAGTGAGGAAGGTATAGCACATCTGCATTGATGTGTGTGTGTGTGTGTGTGTGTGTGTAGGTAGCACCCCCAGGTGTGTATTCAGAAGTGGGAGATGTGGTGTATAATGTTTCCCAACCTGCTGCTAATGTTGGTGCAAACCCACGCTGTCAGCTTCCCAGAGGACACCGCTGCACTCAACATGGTGGACCGGCACTGTGAGACACACACACACACACACACACACACACACACACACACACACACACACACTGGGCACTAGGAGATAGGAGAGAGAGGCCTGGAGAGACAACACGTGAACTGAATCCTGAGCGTGTACTGATAGTTTATGTTTAGGCTCCGCCTTGCAGCGCTTTTTTTGTTAGTAAACTTGAAAACATGCACAACAATGGCAGTGGTTTATAAAAGAAACCAGCGTTAGCGCAGTGTCACTACGATCTGTAGTACCTTGTAAAACTCTGATTTAGTTTTGTGTGCGCGCGAAATCGCTGCCACTTCCTGCCAACGCTGGTGATTTGGATTCTTTAGCGTTTGCTTCAAGAATTTCTATTATTGGAGAAAATCCGGACAATTCGAGGGAGTGAGGGATGAGACATTAAAGTATTCTGAAATGAGTAGAACAGTAGATCATATCTTTTGAAAATTTAATATAAAATGTAAAACACACTTGTATACACATCTGTAATTCCAATTATTGTAAAAAATAAAAATTCTCATTTATTTACTTTTATTTAATCAATTTAGTTTGTTCTTATTTAATAGATTCTTAAATTTAAATAGTGTATTACATTAATTAGATTTATTATACATTTTTTTCTATATTTTATTCTTATAAATGAAATGATAAAATATAATTTTATATATTATTTAAAGAAGCAGGAATTTTATTTAAAATTGTTTTAAAAATGTAAACTGCAGATGTTCACAAATGTTGATAATAAACTGCGTTAAAAAAATGACAGGGTACTGAACTGTGAACCGTTACACCGTAATTCCACAGATTCCCGACAGTATCCGGTGTTCCGTGGTCGGCCGTCTGGAAACGAATCCCAACATCGGCTGGACTTTCAGCTGATGACCAGAATCCAGGACACGCTGTTCATCGCCGGCAGGTTAGAACCACACACACACACACACACACACACACACACACACACACACACACACACACACACAAACACACACAAAATTATGCGCTGTGACTATGTAATTAGCATTAATTATATAAATAATGTAATTAGCTCCTTTGCTAATCTTGTGTACATATGATTGTTAAGCTCCACCCCTCTCCCCTGAACAGAGACCAGGTGTACTTGGTGAGTTTGAGAGAGTCCTACAGGAATGACATCACTCCCTACAGGGTAAGCCCTGCCCCTTATGCCCCCACACTAATGTTTAGGATGTAGCCATGTGTGGGTGTAAAGCATGATTAAAGTTTATTAGAGGTGCAGTGAGACAAGAAGTAGCAGCATTGCATTGTGGGTAATGTTTTGGTTGTGTTACAGAAGTTGACGTGGAGGTCGAGTCAGACGGACCGAGAGACCTGCGCTCTGAAGGGCAAACACAGGGTAAGACTGACCTTCACCTTCATCACTATCATCTTCACTCTCACCATTATCATCACCATCATCAGCATTTTACTGTTATTTCTTTTATATATAAACTGTAATCTCTTACTACAAAATAAAATAATTAACCTCTCTGCCCCCCCCCCAACACACACACACACACACACACACACACACACATTCCCAATCCCACACACACATACACACACCTGTACTGGTCTTTATGTATTAAGTGGACTTTGCCTGACAAACAAGTTGTACCATGGTTTAAAGGGCCCAACCTTTTGCCTTGTGCTACAGTGATGCTACAAATATCCAAAAATCTTTGGTCTGAGTAAAACTAATTTCACTTCAGTATTCCTCTACCCAAAATTAACTACATTTCATATAAAGACCTGGCATTTTGGTTGTATATGAGGAACTGCTGGGATCGTCCCGCCTCCAACAGAAATTGTGTTTGTAAGGACAATACCGGCTTTATCAGGACATTGGTTTAACAATATACCAACAAGACATTACTCAATATTTGAGGGACAGGCATGTTTTATTGGCTTTCAAACACAAACCTGACATCATGGTGCACTATCAAGACATCAGTGACTTAAAAAGAACAAGTCTATAACTATAAGAACAGTTTGATTACAACAAAGTTCATGGTGAAGTCTGCAAAAAAGATGTGTTATATGAAAGCTGTACAGAGATAGGTACACAAAAGAATTATGTACAGACAATTAAAACTAATTCAAAAGTTCCAGCATTGCCCTCTTCTGGTGTCTGATTCATTCACATCCCTATTAAAAAAATATCTTCATTCAGAGTACATTAGAGGGGTACACTGATCTTAACCAAAAATAATGGAACAAATAAAACATGGGTAAAACAGGTTAAAAAACTCACTGATCTGTGCTGGTGTCATCATGTCTGTGCTGTGCTGGTGTCTGCTTCCAAATTCCCAGCTTTCACCACACTCTCAGAGTCACTCCCATCACTGCCATCAATGTTGATTTGATCTTAACAGGTGCAAAAATGAATGCACCAGGGCCATTTCATGTTTACAGTATTACTAGCACAGCCACATCAGTATGAAAAGATATTTTTAAGAGCAACTCCAGTGGACCTGGAGAATACATTCCATTTACTTACTATTAAATAATAAGCATTTTGGACATTTAAACAAATTACACACACAAAATGTTAATTCACAGGGTTTTCCCCTTGCCTTTATAAGAGGGGTGTGTTGGCACCAAAAGTTGGGGTAATAAAATAGCAATATTTTTATTATATTCTACTTAACAGTGTGACCACTGTGAATTTTGATAAACAAATTCACAATATAAACCTTAGTCTTTTTAATGTTCCAAAACGGTTTTGGATATTATTGGATACAGTACAAACTTAATCTCTTTGTATGTTTAAAGGCTCTGGCATGGAGAAACTGTTGTTGGATCTATGATGATCTCAAATGTTGAGCTATTTCATGAGTTGTTAAGTAGCTCCTGGTTCCACATCACCTGACTGTATAAGACTGTAGAAAGAACATTCCTCATAATCACACACTTATGTTAGTTCTCACTCTTCAGTGTTCTGTAGTGTTTAAAGACTATAATCACACTCTTGATATCACCTAAATCAGAATGAAGTTCTGCTTTTGAGTCTGGTTCCTCTTAAGGTTTCTTCCTCATAACATCTAAGGGAGGTTTTTAGATAAACACATATCATTCACTTTACTGTAAATTGTAAAAAGCAATACAGAAATTAACGTGAACTTACAAAAACATAACATCAAAAATACTCAGTTTAGAATCATTTTACAGAATTACAGAAGACACAAATAATGTCTATCAGAAGAAGAATAGAATAGACTTGAGGTGTCACATATTCATCAGGCAACCTTACGTTTGTCTTTACCAAGTTCTTTTGAATCATGTTCCTCAGGCCCAGATTGATCTTTTACAACGGTAATCTGAAATAGATTAAACAAAATGCAAAAGTTTTATTTCAGTGGACCTGTAGGGATATTTTGATTGCTTACACCAGCCATTAGATTGGACACAGGGCAATATAATTTTGCTTTAAAAATATATTTAGCTTTAACTAATGGTGCTGCTGCAGTGTTTTTCATGCAGAATGAACAAAAATACTAATCATTGGCTGCATGACACTGCACACACCATGTTCAGTTCCATTTACTGACTGAAATTTCTCAAATTTGATGTGACTTCAAACACACATTTGCACATTTTTATATTAGGCAGTTTACCCTTGCAGTCTAATTACTATATGATGTACAGCAGCAAAATATTTAAGGACAGAAAATTGGCCTTAAGTTATTCCAAAAAGGAGACAGTGAAAGCCTGGCTGTAGTGTCTTCCTAACCAGGTACATTTTATACACAGGATTATCATTTTGACATAATTATTAGGAACAAATCTGTACATGACATATTCTGTCTTTATATATTCACACCCATATAATTGACACCTGGCAGTGTCAATTATATATTATTTGGATCACTTCTGTACTCACCATATACAATCACACAGGTCATATCAGATATGTGGTGCTATTGTAACAAACCCTTACCTCTGAGGAATGAGGATGTATAAAAGTGTATATTTATGAGGTAAATTTGAAATAATTTAATCTAATAAAGTATAGTGTTCATATAATATTACAAAGTAAAGTCAGGCTCTATACACGCCACAACTGATGTACACTGACTGCCATACACACGCAGATAAACACAAAAAACATGTAAATTACTACAGCCCTAATATACCATGTAATTGTCAAACACACATATACTCCTTTGGGAGAGGACTCTTACATTATAGTCCATGAATGTCCCTATGAGACACATTGTTCTCATAAAACAGGTCTCAGCCATGCACACTACATCCAGATTTATTAGATATATAAAAAGAGCTCAATATAATTTCACAACTGCAAA
>MU589789.1:203900-223898 GCA_024362625.1 Silurus asotus
GTGTGTGTGTGTGTAAGAGATGATTTATGTTTTGCTATATAATGGTGTGTGTGTGAGAGATGATGGGTAATGGTGTGTGTGTGTTACGGGATATGATGGTGTGCGATTTTGTGTGTGTGTGCATGATGGTGTGGGTTATGGCATACAAATGTATGTGTATGTCTTTGATGGTGTGTGTGTGTGTCATGGTATGTGTGTGTGTCATGTGTGTGTGTGTGATGGTGAGTGTGTATGTGATGGTGTGTGGGTATGTCATGATGTGTGGTAAGGATATACAGTGTGTGTGTGAGAGATGTGTTTTATGGTGTGTGTGTGAGAGAGAGATGATTGGTGAGTGTGTGTATGTGTGTGTGTAATGGTGTGTGTTATGATATACGCTGGTTGGTGTGTGTGATGGTGTGTGTGATTGTGTGTGGTGTGGCTAAGGTGTGTCTGTGTGATGGGTATGTGTGTGTATGTTTTTGATTGTGTGTGTGTGTGTGTGTGTGTGTGTGCACGCATGTGATTGTGTGTGCACGCGTGTCATGATGTGCGTTACGGTATACAATGGTGTGTGTTTGTTAATCATGTTTGTGTGATGGTGTGTGTGTTTGTATGATTGTGTGTAGGTGTGTATTATGGTACAGTGGAACTCCGTTGTACGAGCAGCCTGTAGTACGAGCAAACTCATGCTGCCGGTTCCCCGTTTTCGGCGGAGGGTCGCATCAGTCGCTTAGTTAATGATGCATCACTCGGTCGCTCTCGCTGTTCAGTGCAGCAAAAATGTAACTGTGGCAGCGGGGGTGTGGGCGTGGCCGAGCGGCGGGTTGTGAATGGAGGGCGGGTCCGGGAGCAGATAGGCAGGGGATTGCCTCACCTGAACTTAATGTGATTGTTCACATTAATGATTGTTCTCTTTTTAAGTGATCGGAGGGTGCATTTAAGGAGAAGACCGTGTGTGTGTGTGTGTGTGTGTGTGTTTTATAAACAATGGAGCCCGGCAGGGGGGGGGGCACTAAGTAGACCGACACAAAAAATAAATAAAAGTGGCTCCTGTACTCACACGCTCTCCCACAGTAACTGTTTTTAGTTTTATATTTTTATTTCACTAGAAATCTTGAAAAATGTCTCCCAAGAAAATCAGTGATTGTGCTGTGAAAACGAAAGTAAACAGAATTACCATGGAAACCGAGGAGGTTATGAGCGTTTTGTGTGTCTCACACTCACAATCAACCACTACCACATGAGTGTTAAATTGTGTTTATATTACGGTCATTTGCGGTGAATTTGTTTTTAAAAATAGGCTACAAATACTTTATAAGTGCAGAAATAAGTGATCGGATAAAATCTCAGAACACAACACAATCACTTTTACATTCATTCCTACGGGAAAATCAGTTCCAACATACGAGCAATTTTTAAAAACGAATTATGCTCATACAACGGGGTTTTACTGTGTGTGTGTGTGTGTGTGTGTGTGTGTGTGTGTGTGTGTGTGTGAGAGAGAGAGAGCGCTGAACTTTTTCAGTCTGGATTTATTTGGTTTCTTGTTCCTGTAATTCCTGTAGAGTTTCTCACTCCCGCTTCAGCACCAGGTTTCAAATCATTTGGTGAAGCAACTTCTGGTTAGTTTCCTTTTTACTCAAATGATTTCCTTTCCTTCAGTTCAGAGCTCCTCTTTCATCTTCATCATCTTCATCATCTCCCTCTTTCATAATCATCTTTTTAAACATCTGCATCTGTCAGATTCCAAACAATCTTCATCTCGTCTCTGCATGTGTACAATATACCTGCAATTATAATCTCTTATTCACACACACACACACACACACACACACACACACACACACACACACACACACACACACACACACACACACATGCGCAAACACCTCTGAAACTGATTAAATACAGAGGTAGTGTTTTCTGTAATGTGTGTGTGTGTGTGTGTGTGTGTGAGAGAGAGAGAGAGAGAGCGAGAGAAAGAATGAATGCATGGTGGTGAAGGAATGAGTGTATATAGCTGGAGAATGTAAAGGAGACCTGGAGAGTGATGTTGAACGTTAAATGTAACTGTAAAGTGCTAAATTGCGAGGCTTTAATCAGAAGTTGGAGTAGATGTGAGGTATCATGAGGGGAATAAAACACCTGGAGTCGTGCAGAAACTAATCAGAGTGACGGTGAGGTTCAGATGCGACGTTCCTCCTCCTGCTTTAGCACATGTAAAGAGCAGTGCAGTGTCAAGACCAGTAGAAGGTTCTGGATTCAGTGGAACCCTGGAGTAACGTGTGAATGATGTGTTTACTGCAGCAGATCAGGAAGTCGTGGTCACGCAGTCGTCCTCTTCAGACCCTAAACTCTCCCCTCACACTCCTCCCTCTGTACCTCCTCGACTCCTCAACAAGTGGAAATCCCTTCTTCCTGATGCCCCGGAAACTTCCAGATCATATGAATCGGTGATGGAGGGTAAGGCCTTGGCGGAAGTGAGGGATTCTGGGTAATGCTGCTGCTAGCCTCTGTAAAGCTAACTGTTAGCATAGTTAGATGTTAGCAGCAGAGCTCAGATCCCCACAGCTTACATTTCCTTTTCTTTATTTATTCTTTATTACCTTCAGTTAACTCGTCTTTCTGTTCTCCTTTATCTCTTCTTTATTTCTCTTTTATCTCCTTTTTCTCTTTTAGCTCTGCTTTATCTTTATTTTATTTTTCCTTTATCTGTTTTTTATTTCTCTTTTATCTCCTTTATATATATTAAATTTTGCTTTTATTTTGCTTTGATCTCTCCTTTAGGGCTGAAACTCGAGTAATTCTATTCTAAAAATTTATTGAGGCAAATGATTTGTCTTGATACTTTGTTTATTCCGTTTAACTCAACACGGAGCACTGTGTTTCCCACGGGCCGTTATTACTGATGCACCGCCCGCTTAACTCTGGGGCGCTCTGGACACAAAAGATGCTGTGAGCAGTGAGAAAACAGTGAGGGCGAGGAGAAGATTCAGACCAAAGAGAACACCAGAAAGTTTCCTAAGTTTAGGATCATTCGAAATGGATTTTTATATATATTTGTATACAGTGCAGTTATAAAGCCCCGCCGCAGTGGCGTGTGGAGCAGGTTTATAAAGCCGGCGGTAAAAAAACAGATTTTGTGCGGAACTTTTTGCAGACAAGAAAACCACATCAGGATACTGTGAGATTCAATAATGAAATACGAGTGAGAATAACGAAACAAATAGTTTCCTGTAATCTGCTCTACACTCCACTGCGGAGGGACATTTCAACATAACTGTGTTTGTATTTTAGTGTAATATGGATATTAAATACAATAAATAGGTTTAGTTTTCACCAACATTCTTGTGTACAATTTCAGCAATATAAATGTGAATTTTTCTAAAAAAGAAAAACAAGAGAATCATTTTAATTCAATTCAATTCATGTTTATTTGTATTGCGCTTTTAACCATGAACATTGTCTCAGAGCAGCTTCACACAGATACTGTGGTGATGTTCTTTATAAGTAAGAACACCGTAGAACACGTCGTATAAGTAAGAACACCCCCGTCGTATTTTCTCCGTCTTATTTAGTATTGCTCTTCAGTAAAGAGCAAGTATTATATTATATTATATTATATTATATTATAAATTATGGAATAATCGTTAGAATGCTCAGTCCTTTATTTCTTGGTTCCTTTACTTCTGGCTTCTGTTTGATTTCTGTCCTTTTTTTTTTTTTTTTCTTTCTTTTATTTAGTCTTCCGAAGGCCTTGCTCCAGACCAGCACTGTTACTAACACGCACACACTAACACACACTTTGTTTCCCCTTCTGAACACTAACACACACTTCTTCTTCTCCATAATGTCAGGTATCATATATCTGGCTCTAAACGCTAATAAACTTCTGGAGCTCAAAGCTTTTAGCGTCTGATTGGACGGTGTCTTCTTCACTAACATAATCCAGTTATACAAGCTGTTAGCTTCCGGCTAATCCGATTCTCTTCTGCTGCACAGAGCTGAACCTCCACATGTCTTCATGAAAATAAACTACAAATAGATTTCAGGAACTGGGTGGGGGGCTTTGGAGGGGCTCTCGACTTGTGTTGGAGTGTGTGTGTTCTCAGTGTAAATTTACATGTGACTTTTTTGTGTTTGCAGGTATTTGGGAGATCCAGTCGGCTGACTCCAACCAGCTGGTTCACATGAACATCCTAATCACATGCGTTTTGGCTGCTTTCCTGTTGGGGGCGTTCATCGCTGGTGCTGTGGTCTACTGCTACCGAGACGTCTTCCTGCTCAAAAAGGCACAAAAAATCCACAAAGTTCCACAAAGTAAAGATGAGGAGTCAACACCGTCACACACGGACTCCACCGGGAGCTTCAACAAGCTAAGTGGCCTTTTTGAAAGTCCGCTGAAGGAATTTCCCAGCGCTATGGAGGAGGCCAGGATCTATTTTAGCACAGAAAAAGATGAAAAAAGCCCAGAACCCCAGAGCGCCCCCCTCAGCAGGCAGAACCCTGAACTGGCGGCTTTGCCCACTCCCGAATCAACACCGGTGCTGCACCAGAAAGGGCTTCAGCAGAGCAAAAACCAGTGGGAAAGGGCATATGGGAAAACTTGCGTGTCTCAAAAAGAGGCTCCACCCAAAAGCCCGCAAAACCCCAACATCCCTAGCGCTGTCGTGCTTCCGAACGCGACTCATGAGAAAACTGCCCAGAGCAACGACACCAGCAGCATGAAGTCAGTTCATAAAGAGCGGCGGCGTTCTGTAGACGCTAGAAACACGCTTAACGAGCTTCTGAAGCATCTTAACGAGGCTAATGAGGCAGAAACAATAAACACCGACCGTAAAGCCATAGTTGCTGATGTCTCTCATCCTTGTCCTCACCTAATGCTTGAGCCCTTGGGGAACTTGGCAGAAATCCCACCTAAAGTTCCAAGTCGGGAGGCATCACTTTATTCTCCAACATCTTATTCCCCGCCTTCTTCCTATTCGGCTTTGTCTTTTTCACCATCATCTTCGTTACCCAGACACAGTCCCACCAAGCGTGTGGACGTCCCATCCCTGCCAACATCACCCACAGGACAGATGGGGACCCTCGACAGGCAGCGTTTTCACCGCGTCGGCTCCACCCACCGTCACACCGGATCGTCCGGGGCTTTGCTGGTGCGCCACTCCAGTTTCCGAGGTGCACTGGCACCGCCTACTCCACCCTCAAGGATGGATTCACAAGGAATTTCACGGCAACACAGTTACAGCGGTTACGGTTCGCTTCCTCGGACTTCTGTCAAACGAACGGCATCATTAAAGCCAGATGTTCCGCCCAAACCTGGAGGATTCGTACCGCAAACGAGGTCCACAAACAAATACAGCTACTGAGCCGAGGACCAATCACGTGCGCCGAAACAACAATAAACTCTGTTATGGCTCAAATGAGGACAGTAAAATAAACTATTGAATGGAGCAGGAAGTAAACGTAGAACTCCATAAAAAAAGAGAAAGGACAGCATTTAAAGTGGGCAGAGTTTGAGGAAATGTTTCAAAAGCAAATAAACAAAGACTGGAACGAGGAAAGGAAGTGAGACGAGCGTCTCCATGGAAGCAGTTCCACTGCGGGGAAAGATTTGTGGCACAAACCAGGAAAGTTTAATGTCTTTAAATCAGCATCAAAATGGCGGAATGCTGAATGAGCCAATGAGAAAAACTTTGACCTGTGAGGCGGCAGGGTCGTCCAAGGTCAGAGGTTCAAGGTCATGGTTGATTTACTCTGTTTCAGGAATACTTGAAATATATTTGTTGTTAACCAGATTCGATTCGAAACAAAAAAAACATAGGACTGGAAAAAGCTGTGCATTTGACTGGAGTAGTAAACAGGAGGTACTGAGGGAGTTCCAGATATCGGCGTCATGGAAACGGGAAGTGTTACAAAGTTACGCAGTTACAACTTTACACAAACGCTCTGAGGATGCACTTACCACTGGCTTCTGTCCAGCTCCGATTCTTACTGTCATACAACTCAACTGTTAACATTAATGTGTGTGTGTGTGTGTGTGTGTGTGTGTGTGTGTGTTCGGTCTGAATTTAATATTTTATCTTTAAACTCACTGGGAAACATTTCAACAAATTGCTGCTACAGAGTGTAGATGAACAATGGTATTGTGTGCGTCTGTGCGTGTGCGCGCGTGTGTGTTTGTGTGTGCGTGTGTGTTTAGCCACAGAACAGCATTTTTCTTATTTCGTGTGTTTGAGACACACACTAAGCTCAAGTGTTTGATGTTTAAACTCAGTAACTGAATATTCGAGTCGAGACTCTTGTAGTTTTGCACTGGAGCTACGGGGCTAATGTAGCTAACAAGTAATGGGAGCTTATAGCTACCACTTTAGCATTGTGCTAAATAACTGCATGTGGAAACTGTTAACACACTCCAGATTTTAGTATAGAACTTTATATTAAACTGGGACTAAAACACAACCGTGGCTAATTAACATCATTAAGAGTGTTTGATTGTAATCACTGTAACAGCTACCCCCAGTGTTCCTGTAACCCCGCTGGCCAAGCTACCCCTCTATTCCTGTGACCCGCTGGCCAAGCTACCCCTCTATTCCTGTGACCCGCTGGCCAAGCTACCCCTCTATTCCTGTGACCCGCTGGCCAAGCTACCCCTCTATTCCTGTGACCCGCTGGCCAAGCTACCCCTCTATTCCTGTGACCCGCTGGCCAAGCTACCCCTCTATTCCTGTGACCCGCTGGCCAAGCTACCCCTCTATTCCTGTGACCCGCTGGCCAAGCTACCCCTCTATTCCTGTGACCCGCTGGCCAAGCTACCCCTCTATTCCTGTGACCCGCTGGCCAAGCTACCCCTTCTTTTTGTGTATCCCCGCTGGCCCAGCTACACCTCTGTTCCTGTAACCCTGCTGGCCAAGCTACCCCTTCTTTTTGTGTATCCCCGCTGGCCCAGCTACCCCTCTGTTCCTGTAACCCTGCTGGCCCAGCTATCCCTCTGTTCCTGTAACCCCATTGGCCAAGCTACCCCCTCTTTTTCTGTAACCCCGCAGGCCCAGCTACCCCTCTGTTCCTCTAACCCTGCTGGCCCAGCTATCCCTCTGTTCCCGTAACCCTGTTGGCCAGCTACCCCCTCTGTTCCCGTAACCCCGCTGGCCCAGCTACCCCTCTCATGCAGGCAATGAGGATGAGTGTAAAAATATACATTTGGACAGTTCTGAGGCAGATGTGTGTTCTGTGCCTTATTGAGAAACACTGCTGTGGGTTTCCTTTCATCCACATCTCACTGTACATTTCTGTACAAGCAAGAAGAACAAGAGAGAGACAAAGAAATAAAGAATTGTTTTTTTCTGAAGAATGTTTATAATGAATGATGAGGTACACAGCGAGATATTAATCCATTTTATTCTCCAAAAACAACAAAAGGTTTCTGCTGTTCACTTTGACTAAAAACATTATCTCTAGCATTAGCCTTAGCAGTTAGCTGGTTAGCAGGTGTTTTAATCCCCAGCCAGGTGAGGGACAGGAGTGATTAGCAGAACACTGAGTGGTGATCTTCTGAAGCTCATCAAAGCTTCAGACTCCTGTGGAACTGTTTGTTACACTGTGGAGGTCTGGTGGAATGCACTCTACAGGAACAATGCTAGCTAGCTAGTGCTAATCTTGTAGCTCTGTGAGAAGATTAGCTTCAGTAAGACCACAGAATAACATTCAGATTAATCCTATAGAGGTAATGGGACAAAACTATTCGAATCTGAATGTAGATGAAACAAAAGGAGTTGATCTGTAATAACTTTAGGAGGAAAGACGAAGCGAGATCCAGTGATGTTGATGTTCTTGTTTGCATGTATGTGTCTTTTCACAAGTTATTCAGGTCGGATTTGTTTACATTTGATTAGACTTGTGTCGATAATCAGCCAATCGATGTTACTGTTCGCGGAGCCTAATTCTGACACATTCAGGAGAAAACTGTTCTGATGTTCAGGAGTGCAAACACTAACTAAGCCACGCCCTCCTCACCCACATAGTGGGTAATTGGCTGTTTTTTGGGACACGTCCCCAGCAGGTGATGTACGTTGCTGGGTTTCTGTGCAGTATGAATGCAAGCATGTAAGGTGGACCTGTGCAGAAGCCTGAGCAGCAGCTGGCTGGTTGGTAGGTTGTTTGCTGGAGTCTGTGGGCGTGTCATCTGTATGCAAGCTGTAACTGTGAATTTGTAAATAACTGCATTCATATTTTTTTCTTCTTTTTTTTTTTTTTTTTGTTTTTTTTTAACACTGCATGTATAGAAATAAAACCCCACATTACTACTCTTAGAATTTGTCTTCATCATTAAACCTTAGAACATAGGGTTCAGGTGCAAGGCCAGGATGTTCTTCACGGCCAAAATACGTAAAAAGTACACATTTTAGTTTTTCTTATACACACACACACACACACACACACACACACACACACAGTATCAAACTTTTAAGTCGAGAATAATTTGTCCCCTAATCTGGGGTTCCTTCAGGAGATTTTTCTCAGCCAGCTGTGGGAAAAGCTAAATCCCAGCAGGTCTCCCAGTAGACCACAGGGCTGCCTCCATGACACTCCAGGTCTCAAAAAGGAAAACTAAAGGAAGACTTGTTTGTGTTTATGGAGTAGGAGAACCTCTTACTGTCTCCCAGGAGACACTTGCAGGTGAGTGATTGTGAGGAACTGCCTCTAAAATAAAGCAGAGAAAGTTATTATACTTCTGTCCATGCTACCACCCGAGTTCCTGCCGGTCAGGGGTAGAGAACTTCCTCTGAAGTTTCCTCATAAAATTTTAGGAATTACTGACTGTTAAAAGATGAGGAGTTTGATTATGAAGGAGAACATGGAAGTAGAGCCTCTGCTCCGTTTCCTTTGGCTGACACAGTGAAGAGCACACTCTTGATTTAACACAAACGAAAAGATATACAGGCAGTCGTCAGCTTACGACCATTCGACTTTATGACCACAATTGCTAGCCGTGGCGCACAACAGTAAGAAACAAAATGGTGTAGAGATGATACAAATGGCTGAAAATGAACAAAGAAAATGATGATATATATACAGTATAGCAATAATAAAAGAAAATTATGATAAAATACTACTTAAAGATTTTCATAAAATCATTTGACAGTACTGTACAGCCTACTCTACTTACGACCGGTCTGTCAAAACCAATTGTGGTTGTAAGTCGACGAGTACCTGTACTCAGTTCCACAGGCTGAAGCTCAGATGATTTACTACTGTACAGTTTTATCAGTAAATCTAACAGTGTTATAAAGAACAGCTCCCCATCTGAGTCCAGAGAACTCAATCTGTCTGATCATCTCGATTCAGTGTTTCACTCCACCATAGATAATGTAGCTTCCCTTAATAATGTTCATACACACACACCAGCCACTCTGACAGGAGAACATCAGTGACAGTATGGAAGAAGGACCCTGAGAGATCTCAAAAAGCTCTCAATGCTTCCTGATCAACAGACCTTTTCAATTCAATTCAATTGTTTTAATAATACACTGATGATGTGGAGATAAAAATCAAGATGTTGTTTATAAGTGTAAGTTTGTCTCTGATAAACAAGTCGGTGGAGACTGTGGTGAAGAAAAAACTCCCTGAGATGCAGAAGGAAGAAACCTTGAGAGGAACCAGACACAAGAGTGAACCTCATCCTCATCTGGGTTCCACCGAATGTCCATTTATTACAGATAAACGATGTTGAGGTGCAGTGATGGAGATCAGAGCAAACTGTAGTCCTGAGTCAGTTTTGCAGACTGTTGATATTAACTACAGTCCAAATCCTCAAAACTCCTGTTCTTACTCCGGAGTTTCATGGATCTCCAGCTGTATAGATTTGCCTCCAATGAAACACCATCGAGAGGAGAGGAGAGGATTCCATAACCACATCTAACTGTATGACTGTAGACAGATCATCAGTCATAATCACACACTCCAGTGCTCATGTTAGTTCTCACTCTTCAGTGTTCTGTAGTGTTTAAAGACTATAATCACACTCTTGATGTCACCCAAATGAGGATGAGGTTCTGCTTTCGAGTCTCGTTCCTCTGAAGGTTTCTTCCTCATGTCTTCATCATCAGTGATAAACACATCATTCACCTTCATTCTTAAATTCTGTAAAGCTGCTTCAAGACAATCTCTGTTGTAAAAAGAGCTGTAAAAATGAACTTGACTAGAAGCAGGAACACTGGTAATCTTTCTGCCCGTTTAGAAGATACAATCACTCCTGTGAAGATGGACAGACACACACAGAGCGACCAATCTCCACTGATTATTGATGGAACCTCACCTGGTCACTCAACACCAGCTCCATCACCAAGAGCCCAGCAGCTTCTCTATTTTCTAAAAAAGGCTGAGGAAAGCTCATCTCCCTCCCCCCTGATCCCCTCGCAAGACCCTACAGAAGATAGTTAGACAGCTGAGAAGATCATCAGAGTTTCTCTCCCCTCTATCATGGACATTTACACCACACGCTGCATCCGGAAAGCAAAAAGCATTGTGGATGACCACACACACACTTTTCACACTCCTGCCATCAGGAAAACGGTTCTGAAGCATTCGGGCCGTCACATCCAGACTGTGCTACAGCAAGCCATCAGACTGTTTACTGTTTACATGCCGTCTTTTGCACCTTTGATTATTATATTGTTTACATGCTTTTTTGCACCTTCGACTTTGTTATATTATACTATCTAACCCTAACCCAGGCGGATGGTTTTTATGATAAAAAATGAAGGTGTTGAGGAACTAAATGTGGTTTTCAAGTTCAGAATCGATGGGTTCAACAACAACATTTTTGTTTCCACCGATGCAGACATAAAATGTTTGAAATGTGGTCAGTTAGGACATCTTGTTCGCACCTGTTCTGAAAGACGGAGTGACCCGGGTGTCTCCAAGCGACCGGGGCAGCCTACGGCTTCAACTCGGCCTGCTGCTGAAAGCCCCACAACTGCTGCAGCTCAGAGCCCACTAGTGACGTACCCACCACAAAGAAGCCCTGCTCTGCTGAATCGCGCCCGGAAAAGACCTGCACATCTGAACCAGGACCGGAGAAGCCCTGCTCGGCTGCACCAGACCAGAAAAAACAACAAGCCAAAAAAAAGTTGAAGGCAGATGAAGCTGATTCAGACAGTGATGATGGCATGTCTGATTCAGTGTTTAGTCAGGAGTCTCAGGAGGAAGCGCTAGATGTTCTGTATACTGCTGAAGACAAAAGAGTTTTTAAGAACCACCAAGTGGCAAAGAAATATATAAATTGAAGAGTTTTTCCCAGACTGTAAACAGTTTGTTTACCATGTTAAGCATTTTAGAAGAGAAGGTTCTTTCACTGAGCAGGAAATATTCTGTCTAAAGAAGCTGATAACGAAGGTCAATAGGGAGAACTCTGATGAAGATTGATAAAGTGAGGGTTTTACTTTGAAATGTTATTTACCATTTGTATGTTTTTGTCTATATTTCATTTTAATGGAAGGAATCCAGATTGCGAGTTTTAACATAAATGGAGCAAGAGAACACGTAAAGACAGTGAAGCTGTAGGAGCTCATTAAACAGAAACATGTTGATGTTCATCTTGAAGGAGACCCACAGTGATGTTAGCATTGTTGCTGATTGGGTGAAGGAGTGGGACGGGTTGGTGATTTTAAGCTACAACACATCACTTAGTGGTGGTGTTGCCCTGCTTATTACTCGTAATTGTATTCCTGTTTCTTACACGGTGGAAGAAATTTTATACGGGAGGCTTTTAAAAGTAAATGTTTTTATGAGAATGAGGTTTTAGTGTGTATCTGTGTGGACGCCACCAGTGGAGTGGAGAGAATGAAGTTTTTACACAAACAAAAATCCTGCAGAACCTCATGTAGCTTCTCGTAAGCCCATGTGGGAGTTGGTTTAGACCCACGATCTCTGTGACATATGGAGAAATTTAAATAAAAAACAGAGACAGTACACATGGACCCACTCAATAGACAACACGCTCTCCCTGGAGAGATTAGATCCATTTTATTGTTTTAAACATCAGCTGACTTTTTTTTACAAAATGTTTTATTTTTCCAGTAGGCATCTCAGATCACTGTATGGTTTAGTGCACCATCAGTAAAAAGAATAAAAAAACCTAAGAGCAGCTACTGGCATTTTTAGAAAAAGCTCATTTTTTTAGAGTCTTTTATTTTTTATGGAATTGTTTTAAACTTGAGAAGAAGCTTTTAACTCCCTACAGCAGTGGTGGGATGTTACAAAAGCACAAAGAGACATTACCAGATGTCACAAGAGACATTACCAGATCTCTGAAAGCTCTGGAGATAGAGACAGTGGAACTCCAGCGTTTGTAGGCCACAGGAAATTAAGAGCATATTGAAGCCCTCAAAAACAATAAAGCCAAAATGAAAGACCTGCTGGACACTACAGCACAGGGGGTGCTGGTTCGCTCATGCTTTAAAAGCGTTACTGAGATTGATGCTTATTCTAAGTTCTTCTTCAGTTTAGAACAAAAGAATGGACAGAAAAGATTCATGCATGCTGTGCGAACACAATCAGGGGATCTTGTGCCAGAGCCATCTGAAATTTGCCAGCAGACAGTCAGCTTCTATTTGAAGCTGTATAGCAGTGAGAGGTCAGGGGCACAGGGGGTTGAAGAGGGCTTCCTTAAAGACCTGCCTAGAGAAGAAACGCACTAGCCATGCCAGGGGTAAACTCCAGGAGAGACGGGGCCACAGACAGGACCTGTAGGTCCCTTATCCTTTTAAGGGAGAATGTCGCCAAAAGGGAACGCAGTCTTAACTGACAGGTACCTAAGGGCCATCTCAGCCAAAGGCTCGAAGGGGGGCTCAGACAGCAAGACAGCCAAATTCCACACAGGTGAGGTTGCCCCGCTGGAAGTGTCGGAGTGCCATAAGCAGAGCCATCATCTCCAGGCAGTTTATGTGACATGAACGATGCAGCTCGTCTCACTGACCTAGGGCAGAGCGGGCACTCATGACCACCCCCCAGCCCGTGAGGGATGCATCTGTTGTCAGCGTTACGTGACATCAAGGCGCTCCCAAGATGGGGCCTTGAGACAGGACTGCGTGTTTCCTCCATATATCCAAGGTTTGAAGAGCTCGCCTCGAAACCTTGATAGTACGGAGTGGGTTGCCCCCTCAGGAGAACGCTCTATCTTTGAGCCACCACTGGCAGGGTCTCATATGAAGGAGGCCAAGTGGGAGCACGTTGGACGCTGCCGCCCTATGATCCAGCAGCCTCTGGAACTGACACACAGTGAGTGGTTGGCCTTCTCTCACTCTTCCGACTGCTGTGATAATGGCTGCAATCCGGGCGGGATACTATTCTGCCCGGAGCATGGTCGAGTCTCACACCATGCCCAAGAAGGTGGTTCTCTGCAATGGAAAAAGCACACTTTTTCCAGGCGCTCTGTCTCAGCCCCAGCTCCTTCATACAGGTGAAAACATCATGTCAGTTAAAGCAGAGTAGATCTAAGATCGGCCTGATTCGCTATCCTTTTTTGGAACCACGAGAGAACCATCCTGTTGAACGGGGGAGGAGAGGACCTGAACTGATAGCCTACCTCTATCGTACGCAGAACCCCGGAAGATCCATCAGGGCACCCTGCAGCCGTTGGGACCTCCTCAGAGGCGGCGGACCCCACCACACGCAGAGATTTCTCGAGCAGAGATGAGGGGAACACCCGCTGGAGGGAGGCTGCGCTTTAGGACACAACCTGAGGCGGAGCTAACAGCCTGACCCTCTGGTGGTGATGAGGAGGCACGGGCACCGCACAAGGTGCAGGCCATCCCCCTCGAACCAGGGCACTTCAATAGTCAGGGCAGCTTCACCACCACCCGTTTGTTAAAGGAGATGACTACCTTAGATTGGCCCGCTCCTTCGAACTGGGTATAGAGCGTCGCCTAGGGCCCTTGGGCCCTCCCATCAGGGATGCCCTGATAGCTACGCACCATTTCTGGGCTATGCACTGCCTGGCCGCACCAGGAGCCCCAATAGAGTGACGAGGGAGGAATCACTTTATTAATTTTTTTATTTAACCTTTATTTTTCCAGGAAGGTCCCACTGAGATTAACAGAAATTTCTTTTTCCAGGGAGTCCTGGCCAAAGTGGCCGTATAAAAGTTTCACATAAACACATAACATACAAAACAAATTCTAAACAAACAAAGGACAAAAAATAAATTAATTAAAACAGTAACATACTTCACTAGTTTTACATTGCAATATATTTTTAAACACATTCAAAGAAGGAATTATTTCTAGTGGAGTAACAGCTTGAAATTCATTCCACAGACAAGGAGATTTTCCGTGTTCCGAGTGTACTCTAGGTACGTCTAATGTAATTCCAGTTGACGATCTGGTGCTGTAGTTCTTTTTAAGCAAACATAAAAGACTAGTAATATAATTTGGAATCATACCGAGCAGTGCCTTTACAGTATATACTAATATATGTGATTTCCTTCTTTAATATAAGGAAGTCCAACCTACACAGTTATATAGCAAAAAATTATGAGTACGTGAACAAGCATTTGTAATAAAACGCAATGCAGCATGATAAACACAATCTAATCTTTTTAATAAATATATTGAGGCATGCATATAAATAATATAACCATAATCTAAAATGGGTAAAAAAAAAAGTACTCTGTATAATTTTCTTTCTAGCTCCAAAAGAAAACCATTTTTTTTTTTGCCGAAGGAGAAAACCCAGTCTTGGTTTTAATCTTTTAACCAAGTAATCAATATGAACATCAAATGCCAACTTCTCGTTTATCCATATTCCTAGATATTTGTAAGTTGTTACTTTATCTATATGCACGCCATCAATAGAAAGGATAGACGGAGCAATGATCATACAGCGACTACGCGAAAAAATAATATACTTCGTTTTTTCCGCATTTAAAACGAATTTCAATTGGAGTAAATTATACAGTAAAGTATTTAAAAATTCTGGAGAATTTCAATAGCTTGTGACAAAGAGGATGCAGTTGAATAAAACATTGTATCGTTAGCATAAAAATGTAGCTTTGAGGATTTTATTCCCTGCCCTAATTCATTTATAAAAATAGAAAAAAGAAGTGGTAAAGAACCTTGAGGAACACTCTTCTTGACTGTTAACACGGATGAAATATAATTATCTACAGCAACACATTGCATTCAATCAAATAAATAATTTTTAATCTAACTCAAAACCGAATTACAAATACCTATATATTTAAGTCTCTGTAACAGTAAGCCATGATCCACTAAGTCAAACAATTTTGTTAAATCAACAAACAGGGCAACACAATGCTGTCTTTCATCGAGAGCAGTTATTAAGTGTGGTAGCTGTTATTGTACTATGACCTGCTCTAAAACCTGACTGAAATGTGTTTAGAATATTATGACTACCTAGATATTCTTTCATTTGATCATTGACTATAGACTCAAAAACTTTTGCTAAGATCGGTAGTTTAGAAATAGGTCGATAAGTATTTAAATCACAGGGATCACCTCCTTCTAATAATGGCATAACCATAGCTGATTTCCAAGAAGTTGGAATTACATTAGTGGATAGACTCAAATAAAAAATTGATGCAATAGGTTCAGCAATAATATCTGCAGACAATAAAAAAAAAAACGGGTTAAATTTTATCAAATCCACCTGATTTCTTACAGTCTAAATTTGAGAGTAGTTTATAAACTTGGCTGGGCAATATAGAGGTAAAGGAAAATAAATCTGAGTCATTATAATTTGTCGGCTCTTCAATTTCCTATTCGCCAGTGACCAATGAATGACTGGTATCTGTTATCAAACTAGCTGAAATAAAATTATTATTAAACATATTAACAATATCAGCTTTTTCTGTAATTAATCTATGGTCCACTTTTAAAAGTTTTGGAAGATCAGTAGATTTATTTGACCCTACAAGAGATGTGTTCACAGCATAGCAATGGAAACGAATACAATGTTTATGTATAATTTCGCCCAGAGGCAGCATATATAAAGAGAAAAGCAGTGGGCCTAAGATAGATCCTTGTGGAACACCAAACTTTACCTCAGAGAGTGTGGAGAACTCACCATTTACATCAAAAACTGATAGCGATCCAACAAAGTTCTCAAGTCCAGCAAGCGGAGATGATGATTAATGGTGTGAAAAGCTGCACTGAGGTCGAGCAAAACAAGTAAAGAGACAAAACCCTGATCAGAGGCCAATAACAGTCATTTACCACCTTAACAAGCTTATTACTATTATAACTGCTATTCCTCAGTAGATGTGAGCAGAACCGCTTTGCTACAACCTTTTCTAGAATCTTGGAGATAAAGAGGAGGTTTGATATTGGACTGTAGTTGGACAGCTGACAGGGTGAAGGTCAGGTTTCTTAATTAGGGGGTTGATACTGCAGTTTGAAGGATTTAGGTACAAAACCAGTGCTAATGGAAGAGTTTATTATTTTAAAACAGGTTCAATTCCCTCTGGAATGATCTGTTTGAGGAAACTTGTAGGTGAGGGATGGAGAATGCAGGATGATGATTTTGATAAAGAAATAAATGAAATGAAGTCGTTCTCCTGAATAGGAGTAAAACTTTGTAGTTGATGGTCTGTTATAATGACACTGCTGTCTACAGAGTTATTTATAAAATAGTCTGGATTTATTTTAATCCTTTGGATTTCTTGCCTGATGTTTTTAACTTTATTATTAAAAAGTTGATGAAATCATTACTACCTATTGATGGTGTGTGTGTGAGTGCAGTGCTTTTATTCCCTGTTCAGAATAAAAATCTAGGATTCTGCTTGTTATTTTCTATGAGGGAGGAGAAATATGCTGATCAGCAGCACTAAGAGATTTTCTAGAACTCAGGAGGCTCTCCTTCCATGCTGTTTAAAATACTGTTCATTTTGTTTGACTCCATTTACGTTCTAATTTTCGAGTGGTCTGTTTTAAGCTGTGTGTGTGATCATTATACCACTGTGATGATTTTTAATCCCTGATCATTTTGGTCTTAAGGGGAGCTTAAGGGGAGAGTGTAACATAACGTTGGTTGTAGGTGTTCAGTGGCCCAGTGGAGCTCTGCGGGGTCTGATGGAGATCTATCTAATACCGTAATTTCCTGAAGATTATTGATAAAACTCGCTGCTGTAGCTGACGTGAATGTGTTTAACACGGTAACGTGAGGTACTAATACAGTGACTGAGGCAGATTTTAAAAGAGATGAGGTAATGATCTGAAATAACTTCAGACTGTGGAATTATGAGTAAATGTTTTATTTTGAATCCAAATGTTAATAACAAATCGAGAGTGTGTCTCCACTGTGAGTGGGTCCTAAATCATTCTGATTAATTCTACTGAATCTAGAATGAACACAACTGCTGCTCTTAAAGAGTTTTCCTAAATATCAAAATCAATATTAAAGTCACCAACAATTAATTCTTTGTGTAAAGAAGGAGCTACATTTCTGATGAAATCTGGAAATTTTATGAGAAAATCAGAGAGAGCTGTGTGTGAGATGAGTGTGTGATTTGTGTGAGATATGTGAGGTGTGTGAGATGTGTGTAAGATGAATGAGGTGAGTGTGAGGTGTGTGTGATGTGATGTGTAAGTTGAGTGTGAGATGTGGATGTGTGAGATGTGTGTGAGATTTTTGTGTAAGGTGTGTGAGATGTGTGTGAGATAAGTGAGGTGAGTGTGAGATGTGTGTGAGGTGTGAGATGTATGTAGGAGATGTATGTGTGAGGTGTGAGATGTGTGTGTGAGGTGTAAGATGCGTGTGTGAAGTGTGTGAAAGGTGTGTGTGTTTTATGATTGCAGGGAGTGTGCGACAGGTGAGATGTGTCTGTGTAAGATGTATGTGTGAGGTGTGTGTGAGATGTGAGAGATGAGTGAGGTGAGTATAAGATGTGTCTATGTAAAGTGTGTGAGAGATGTGTGAGATGGGTATGTAAGATGTGTAAGATGTGTGTGAGGTGTGTGAGAAGAGTGAAATGTGTGTGTAAGGTGCGTAAGGTGTGTGAGATGTGGGTTATGTGTGTGTGTGTGTGTGTGTGTGTGTGTGTGTGTGTGTGTGTGTGTGTGTGCGTGCGTGTGTGTGTGTGTGGTGCGGGTTGTATGAGGTGTGGGTACTGTGAGGTGTGGGATGTGTGTGTGAGATGTGTGTGAGGTGTGAGATGTGTGAGAGGTGTAAGGTGAGTGTGAGATGTGTGTGTGTGTGAGGTGTGTGGGATGAGTTAGAGATGATTGTGTGAGAGGTTGTGTGTGAGATGTGTGTGAGGTGTGAGATGTGTGTGATGTGTGAGATGTGTGTGAGGTGTGAGATGTGTGTGTGAGGAGTGAGATGTGTGAGGTGTGAGTTGTGTGAGATGTGTGTAAGATGTTTCTGAAATGTGTTAGGGGTGAAATGTGTGTGTGTGTGTGGGGGGGGTGAGACGTGTGTGATATGTGTAAGGTGTGTGGGGTGTTAGATGGGAGATGTGTGTGAAATGTGAGTGAGATGTTTGTAAAATGTGTGGGGTGTGAGATGTGAGGTGTGTGTGTGTGTGTGTGTGTGTGTGTGTGTGTGTGTGTGTGTGTGTGTGTATAAGTCTTCATCATTATGAGATCCTTCATAGGGAATGTGCTGTTCCTCCCCCATTTTCTCAGTGCAGTGGTACATTCCTGGAGAGGCCCTCGAGCACTGGAGTTAAAGCACACACACACACACACACACACACACACACACACACACACACACACACACACACACACACACACACACTCACACACACATACTAGAACTCAAAATAACATTAAGAGAGAGATGGATAGAGAAAGAGGAGAGTCAGTACAAGTGCAGAAACAGAGTGATGGTGAAAATAAAGTAAGAGAAAAATAGCAGATGGAGAAAAAGAGAGAAAATAGAGTGAAATCACACAATAGAACAAATGACCTGCAGTTCAAGTGGCACTAATGGAGTAACAATTGAGTACGGGGGTGGGGTGGGGGTCTCATCCCTTTATCACACAAACACGGGATGGGGGGTGTGCACGCGCGCACACACACACACACACACACGCGCACACACACACGCACGCACACACGCACGCACACACACACACACACACACACACACATATGCATATACAGTTTTTTTCCTTTTATTTATTTATTTATTTATTTTAATTAAAACTATTTATTATAACTATTCCTTTTAACTCTCTGTGAGCAGCAGTATGGTTTCATGCTGAGGAAGAGCACCACAGATGCATTATTTACTTTGAGGATGTTGATGGAGAAGTACAGAGAAGGTCAGAAGGAGCTGCATTGTGTGTTTGTGGATTTAGAGAAAGCGTACGACAGGGTGGAGAGAGGAGTTGTGGTATTGTATGAGGAAGTCTGGTGTGTCAGAGAAGTATGTGAGGGTGGTGCAGGACATGTATGAGGACAGTGTGACAGCAGTGAAGTGTGCAGTAGGAACGACAGACTGATTCAGGGTGGAGGTTGGACTGCATCAATGATCGACTCTGAGCCCTTTCTTGTTTGCACTGGTGATGGACAGGTTGAAGGATGAGGTCAGACATGAGTCTCTGTGGACTATGATGTTTGTGGATGATATTGTGATTTGTGGTGAGACTAGGTAGCAGGTGGAGAAGATACTGGAGAGGTGGAGATCCTGAATGAGAGGGAGGGCAGTGGAGTGGTGCGGTTGCAGGGAGAAGAGCTCCCTGCTCCTTACTCTTACCTCAGTGACCTCATCACATCTCGCACTGCACCACGCTGTCTGAGATCCTCCAGCACTGCTCCACTGGTACCACCTTCTCTCAGAATGAGAGATAATGACAATTCAAGGCTCTTCTCTGTTCTGGCACCGAGGTGGTGGAATGAACTTCCCCTAGATGTCCGTACAGCAGAGTCCCTGATTATCTTTAAGCGACGACTGAAGACCTTCATCTTCCTGAAATACTTAAATTAGCACTTTCCAAGTTTGTAGAATTCGAGTTATATTTATATTGAGTTTGTATTCTTGCGTACCAGTGTA
>MU589789.1:236498-238998 GCA_024362625.1 Silurus asotus
TAGTAGTAGTAGTAGTAGTAGTAGTAGTGGGTATTTCACTGCAGTGTGTGAGGTCTTCTACTCTGTGATGTGCCGAGGACCACCTTGAGGGCCGTCCTCTGGCTTACAGGGCCTCACTGTGAGTGTATTGGGCAACCCGGGAGTTGTCAATATCTCCCAGTATCCAGTGGAAGTCTATGGCAGCCCACTGGGTGCTTTGTATGCTTTTCTACTATCAGATTGCCCACTGGTAGAGGACTGTCTCAGTTACTTTTACAGGTGTACACCATTTAGGCTTTTCATCTTCATCAATAGGCAAAGCTGGACAAGAAGTATATAATCTTACACTAAGATTCTCCATTGGAATGTGTTAGAAAAACGGTTGTTCTTTTCTTTGATTATTTTGGTCAAGCTGAGTTTGATGGACACCAGCATGTTCATTTTTCTCATACTGGATTTTTCATCATTTCTTCTTCTTCTTCTTCTTCTTCTTTCGGCTGCTCCCATTAGGGGTCGCCACAGCGGATCATCCGTCTCCATACCACCCTGTCCTCTACATCTGCCTCTTTTACACCAACTACCTGCATGTCTTCCCTCACCACATCCATGAACCTCCTTCTCGGCCTTCCTCTTTTCCTCCTACCTGGTGGCTCCATCCTCAGCATTCTCCTACCAATATAATTCATGTCCCTCCTCTGCACATGTCCAAACCATCTCAATCTCGCCTCCCTCACCTTGTCACCAAAACATCGTACATGCGCTGTCCCTCTAATAAACTCATTTCTAATCTTATCCATCCTCGTCACTCCCAACGAAAACCTCAACATCTTCAGCTCTGCTACCTCCAGCTCCGCCTCCTGTCTTTTACTCAATGCCACTGTCTCTAAACCATACAACATCGCAGGTCTCACCACAGTCCTATAAACTTTCCCTTTCAATTTTGCAGATACCCTACTATCACAAATCACTCCTGTCACTCTTCTCCACCCACTCCACCCTGCCTGCACTCTTTTCTTCACTTCTCTAACACACTCTCCATTACTTTGCACTGTTGACCCTAGGTACCTGAATTCCTCCACCTTCTGAAGCTCTTCTCCCTGCAACCGCACCACTCCACTGCCCTCCCTCTCATTCACACACATGTATTCTGTCTTACTCCTACTGAGTTTCATTCCCCTTCTCTCCAGCGCATATCTCCACCTCTCCAGGCTCTTCTCAACCTGCTCCCTACTCTCACAACAAATCACAATATCATCCGCAAACATCATAGTCCAGGGAGACTCCTGTCTGACCTCGTCCGTCAACCTGTCCATCACCACTGCAAACAGGAAAGGGCTCAGGGCCGATCCTTGATGCAGTCCAACCTTCACTCTAAACCAGTCTGTCGTACCTACTGCACACTTCACTGCCGTCACACTGTCCTCATACATGTCCTGCACCACCCTCACATACTTCTCTGACACACCTGACTTCCTCATACAATACCACAACTCCTCTCTTGGCACCCTGTCGTACGCCTTCTCTAAATCCACAAATACACAATGCAATTCCTTCTGTCCTTCTCTATACTTCTCCATCAACATTCTCAAAGCAAATAAGGCATCTGTGGTGCTCTTCCTCGGCATGAAACCATACTGTTGCTCACAGATGGTCACCTCTTCTCTCAGCCTGGCTTCCACTACTCTTTCCCATAACTTCATGGTGTGACTGATCAACTTAATACCCCTGTAGTTACTGCAGGTCTGCACATCTCCTTTATGCTTAAAGATCGGTACCAGCACACTTCTTCTCCATTCCTCAGGCATCTTCTCACCTTCCAAAATCCTGTTAAACAATCTGGTTAAAAACTCCACTGCCATCTCTCCTAAACATCTCCACGCTTCTACCGGTATGTCATCTGGTCCAACCGACTTTCCACTCTTCATCCTCTTAATCGCTGCTCTCACTTCCTCCTTACTAATCCTATCTACATCCTGCTTCACCAACTCCACATCATCCAACCTTCTCTCTCTCTGATTTTCCTCATTCATCAGCTGCTCAAAATACTCCCTCCACCTTCTCAACACACTCTCCTCACTAGTCAACACATTTCCCTCTCCATCCTTTACTGCTCTAACTTGCAGTACATCCTTTCCAGCTCGGTCCCTCTGCCTGGCCAATCGGTACAAATCCTTTTCTCCTTCCTTAGTGTCCAACCTCTCATACAGCTCCTCATATGCCTTTTCCTTGGCTTTCGCCACATCCCTCTTAACCTGCTGCCGCATCTCCTTGTACTCCTGCCTACTTTTCTCATCACTCTGTCTATCCCATTTCTGTTTTGCCAACCTCTTTCTCCTTATGCTCTCCTGCACTTCCTCATTCCACCACCATGTCTCCTTGTCTTGCTTTCTATTTCCAGATGTCACACCAAGTACTTTTCTAGCTGCCTCCCTCATCACTCCTGCAGTAGTTGCCCAATCATCCAACACCTCCTTAACACCACTGAGCCTCTCTCTGACCTCTTCCCTGAACCTCACACTGC
>MU589789.1:243998-251498 GCA_024362625.1 Silurus asotus
AAAATACGAATATAAAATAAATGAAATGTAAAGTGCACTGTGCTGTGCAAGTCCAGTGTATAAAGTGTTGTAGCTCCTGTAGGCCTGCAGGAAGAAGCTCCTCCTCATTCTCTCTGTGTTCACTTTTACCACTGCACACTTTCCCAAAGTAGATTCACAGAGATAAATATATCACAAATATACATTCTTCATTTATAAGTCAGGAGCTATAAGTTTGTCCTCAATAAGTGAGTCAGTGGCGACTGTGGTGAAGGAAAAACTCCCTAAGATAGCAGGAGGAAGAAGCTGTGAGAGTGACCAGACTCAGAAAAGAATCCAATGATCTTGTGGCTGATCATGTTCATGACTCTGTGATTCTGTGAGTAACTCAGCTATTAGTGTTGCACAAGTCAGGTGACTCTCAGTGTCGGTCTCGAGCCCGGATAAATGGGGAGGGTTGTGTTCTGAAGAACATCCAGCGTAAAACATGTGCCAAATCCAATATTTAAAATGGAACGTTTCAGTCCCGGGTTACCAACAACCACCACAGGTATTAACAGGGTACCGGTGTAAATTGTGCTGCTGTTGTCTGAAGGAGGAGAAGGAGAGGAGAAAGACGTCTACAGAGACAGCAGGAAAAGGAGAAGTGGAGGAGAAGTGGAGGAGAAGTGGAGGTTCAGGTTGGTTCTTTAAATGTTGGTACTATGACGGGTAAAGGGAGAGAGGGAGCTGATATGATGGAGAGGAGAAAGGTAGAGATGTTGTGTGGAAAGAGAGTAAGAGCAGGAACATTGGAGGTGTTTAAACTGTTCTATCATGGTGTAGATGGAAAGAGAAATGGTGTAGGGGGGATTCTGAAGGAAGAGTACAGTAAGAGTGTAGTGGAGGTGAAGAGAGTTTCTGATAGGGTGATGATCGTGAAGGTGGAAGTTGAAGGGATGATGATAAATGACAGGGGGGTATGGAGATGGATGATCTGCAGTGAAGACGCCTAATGGAAGCAGCCGAAATAAGTTGTTGTTATTCTGTGAGTTACCAGTTTAATGCTGTGTGTTTATTGTGCTAGACTCATCTTACACTGTTGTGTATTTGTACTTTGTGTAGTCGAGTCACCTCGGGTTTGGGGAAACTACAGTTCATTCTGATCTAAATAATCTTTGAAGAGCAACAACAACAAAAACCCACTTGACCGCCTCAACCTTTACTTGCCCGAGAGCCACAGTCTTTAAAATGTGCTATCACTGCCATCTGCTGGCTGACACACACACGCACGCACACACGCACACACACACACACACACACACACACACACACACACACACACAGAGTTTACATTCATATTTATTTTAAGTATTCCTTTATAACTCTAGTGTTTTCAAATTGTTATTATAGTCAGATTGATTAAAAGAGGTTCAATTTATAGAGAGTACAACATTCCTGAGATTGAACAGTCTTATCCCTCTGTACACTCTAAAAGGGGTAAATACACCAACATTAACCTTCAGTACACTCTCAATTTCACTGTACAGCACCCTGATCATGGCTATAAAACCAGGGTTGAACCCAAAGCTTTCCAGCACCTTCCACAAGTATTCATGCTCATCCCGGTCAAAAGCCTTTTCCTGCTCTAGGAGAATCAGACTAGTCTTCATGCCCAATAGCCTGGAGACATCGTGAATGATTTGCTCCAAGCTGACTGTCTGCTGGTGAATTTCAGAAGGCTCTGACACGATTGTGTTTGCACAGCATGCATGAATCTTTTATGTCCATACTTTTGTTCTAAACTAAAGAACTTAGAAGGAGCCTCCATCTAGGTTAAGTTTTTAAAGCATGAGCTTTTAGAGATCTGGGAATGTCTCTTGTGACATTGAGAGTCTACTGTTAGTTACATCCCACCACTGCTTCTCTTTCTCTTCCCATCCCGAAGCATCTTGTGGTTGCTCCAGCTCCAGTTACGACCCACCTTATGAAGATTGTGGACCTTTAAAGAAGTAGATGCTGACCCCCCCTAAACATTCCGAACCATCTAGAGACGTACCAGTGCCAATTGGATCCACTTCATGTGGAGTTTGAACACTGGACTTTCAGGAGTGTTTAAAGGCTCTGGCATGAAGAAGCTGGTTTTGGATCTGATGATCTCAAATGTTGAGTTATTTTATGAGTTGCTCAGTAGCTCCTAGTTTTATAATCATAATGACTGTAAAAGACTGTAGAAAGATCATCAGTCATAATCACACACTCCAGTGCTCATGTTAGTTCTCACTCTCCAGTGTTCTGTAGTGTTTAAAGACTAGAATCACACTCTTGATGTCACCTAAATCCGGATGAGGTTCTGCTTTTGAGTCTGGTTTCTATCAAGGTTTCTTCCTCATAACATCTAAGGAAATTTTTCCTTCACCACAGTCTCCATGCTGCTCATCAGAGATAAACACACACCTTCACCTTCACTGTTACATTCTGTAAATAGAGATAAACTTGACTCCCTCTTATAAACTCATTTCTAATCCTGTCCATCGTCGTCACTCCCAACAAACATCTCAACATCTTCAGCTCTGCTACCTCCAGCTCCACCTCCTGTCTTTCACTCAATGCCACTGTCTCTAATCCATACAACATCTCAGGTCTCACCACAGTCCTATAAACTTTCCCTTTCACTCTCACAGATACTCTTCTATCACAAATCACTCCTGCTATCACTCTTCTCCACCCACTCCACCCTGCCTGCACTCTTTTCTTCACTTCTATAACACACTCTCCATTACTCTGCACTGTTGACCCCAGGTACCTGAACTCCTCCACCTTCTCCACCTCTTCTCCCTGCAACCGCATCACTCCACTGCCCTCCCTCTCATTCACACACATGTACTCTGTCTTACTCCTACTGACTTTCATTTCTCTTCTCTCCAGCGTGTACCTCCACCTCTCCAGGCACCTCTCCAGAATCTTCTCACTCTCACCACAAATCACAATATCATCCACAAACATCATAGTCCACTGAGACTTCTGTCTGACCTCCTCCATCAATCTGTATTACTCACTATATTACTGCATTCTACAGTGCATTACTGTATTATTCTACATCCTACACTGTTACTGTATTATTCTACATCCTACACTGTTACTGTATTATTCTACACTGTTACTGTATTATTCTACACTGTTACTGTATTATTCTACACTGTTACTGTATTATTCTACACTGTTACTGTATTATTCTACACTGTTACTGTATTATTCTACACTGTTACTGTATTATTCTACACTGTTACTGTATTATTCTACACTGTTACTGTATTATTCTACACTGTTACTGTATTATTCTACACTGTTACTGTATTATTCTACACTGTTACTGTATTATTCTACACTGTTACTGTATTATTCTACACTGTTACTGTATTATTCTACACTGTTACTGTATTATTCTACACTGTTACTGTATTATTCTACACTGTTACTGTATTATTCTACACTGTTACTGTATTATTCTACACTGTTACTGTATTATTCTACACTGTTACTGTATTATTCTACACTGTTACTGTATTATTTAATGTCAACAGTCTCCTACACTGACTCAGGAATACAGTTCGCTTCTGATCATCATCACTGCACCTCAACATCGTATATCTGCTTCAAATGGACATTTGGTGCAACCCAGATGAGGATGGGTTCCCTCTTGAGTCTGGTTTCTCTCAAGGTTTCTTCCTTATGACATCTCGGGAAGTTTTTTCTTGCCACAGTTGCTCATCAGAGACAAACATACTTACAAAGAACATATTTACATTTAATCACCACATTATCTGTGTAAAGCTGCTCTGAGACAATGTTCATTGTTAAAATCGCAATACAAATAAACATGAATTAAATTAAATTGAAATAATGCGTCTGTGGTGCTCTTCCTCGGCATGAAACCATACTGTTGCTCACAGATGGTCACCTCTTCTCTCAGCCTGGCTTCCACTACTCTTTCCCAGAACTTCATGGTGTGACTGATCAACTAAATTACCCTGTAGTATTATGAACAATACTCAATATTATTAACTCCTCACTATCTTTAGGTCACATCCCTAAATCTCTCAAGTAAGCAGTTATTAAGCTCCTCATTAAAAAACCTAATCTGGATCCAAACAGGCTATCGAATTACAGACCCATTTCAAATCTGCCATTTATGTTTAAGATTTTAGAAAAGATTGTCGCTGCCCAGTTCTGTTCCCACTTACAAGAGAACAATATCTTTGAAGAATTTCAGTTATATATATACTTCAGTTATATTATATACTCCATAATAGCACAGAAACTGCTCTAGTTAAAATCACTAACGACCTGCTTTTAGCTTCAGACCAAGGCTTCATCTCGTTGTTAGTTTTACTAGATCTTAGTGCTGCATTCAACACTATAGACCATGATCTCCTCCTAGATTGCTTTTGTTACCATTTCGTTGACTTAAATGAAGAGTTATCCAGGCTAATGCTAGTAAATTATGGCGTGCCACAAGGTTCAGTTCTAGGACCCCTGCTCTTCACAATATACATGCTTCCCTTAGAATTAGAATTCTAATTCTAATATTATTAGAATTAGCTTCCATTGTTATGCTGATGATACCTAGCTATATGTCTCACCTAAATCAGGCGATACACTCAATTAGCTCAGATAACTAAGTGTGATAAAGAAAATACTGTAATGCGTTACTAGGTGGAGGTCCTGCGTCATTAATAAACAACCTTCAGTTAGTTTAGAATGCGGCAGCAAGAGTTCTTACAAGGTCAAGAAAATATGATCACATAACCCCGATCTTCTCATCCCTACACTGGCTTCCTGTTAAGTTTCGAATAGACTTCAACTACTACTTTCTACTTTTAAAGCACTGTGGTAGAGTGGCCTTACGGGTTCTGGTCAGCACTGAAACTGGTGCTAAAGAGATAAATGGTTTATCTCCATGTATCTCCAGTCTTCTAACACGCTACAATCCGTCACGCTCCCTGAGATCTCAAAAGTCTGGATTTCTAGTAGTTCCTAGAATAGCAAAGTCCACTAAAGGTGGTAGAACATTCTCACATTCAGCTCCTAAACTCTGGAATAGTCTTCCTGACAGTGTTCGGGGCTCAGACACACTCTCCCAGTTTAAGTGCAGATTAAAGACGTATGTTTTTAGCGAGTTCTACACATAACACACATCACACATCATAACCTTGTGCTCCAGAACATCTGATCACATCACATTATCAACTTGTGCTGTTAATATCATGAACAGCAGCTACGCTAATTCCTCTCCACTGCTTCTCTTTCTCTCCCCATCCCGAGGCTTCCCTTCCTGAGGTTCCTCCAGCTCCAGTCACGTCCCACCTCATGAAGATTATGGACTTTAAAGAAGTAGATGCCGAACTCGCAAACTTCACGTATGTGTGGAGTTTGGACATTGGACCTCCTGGAGTGTTTAAAGGCTCTGGCATGGAGAAGCTGATGCTGGATCTGTGATGATCACAAATGTTGAGCTCATAAAACTAGGAGCTACTAACCATAAAGACTGTTTAAGACTGCAGAAAGAACATCACTTATAATCACACACTCCAGTTCTCATGTTAGTTCTCACTCTCCAGTGTTCTGTATTGTTGAAAGATTTATGATCAAACTCTTGATGTCACCCAAATGAGGATGAGGTTCTGCTTTTGAGTCTGGTTCCACTCAAGGTTTCTTCCTCATAACATCTAAGGGAGTTTTTCCTTGCCACAGTCACCACGGTGCTCATCAGGGATAAACACACACCTTCACCTTCACTGTTGATTTCTGTAAAGCTGCTTTGAGACAAAGTCTGTTGTGAAAATATGATCACACTCTTGATGTCACCCAGATGAGGATGAGGTTCTGCTTTTGAGTCTGGTTCCTCTCAAGGTTTCTTCCTCATAACATCTAAGGGAGTTTTTCCTTGCCACAGTCGCCACGGCTGCTCATCAGGGATAAACACACACCATCACCTTCACTGTTGATTTCTGTAAAGCTGCTTTAAAACAAAGTCTGTTGTGAAAAGCGCAATAGAAATAAACTTGACTTGACTTGATTTGTAGTTACTGCAGGTCTGCACATCTCCCTTATTCTTAAAGATCAGTACCAGCACACTCGTCCTGCATTCCTCATCTTCTCACCTTCCAAAATCTTGACAAATAAAATTTGATTTGATTAGATTTGAGCCAACACATTTCCATCTCCATCCTTTACTGCTTTAACTTGCAGCACATTCTTCCCAGCTCGGTCCCTCTGCCTGGCCAATCGCTACAAATCCTTTTCTCCTTCCTCAGTGTACAACTTCTCCTACAGCTCCTCATATGCCTTTTCCTTGGCTTTCTCCTGCCTACTTTTCTCATCACTCTGTCGATCCCACTTCTGTTTCTCCAACCTCTTTCTCCTTCTGCTCTCCTGCACTTCCTCATTCCACCACGTCTCTTTGTCTTCCTTTTAATTTCCAGATGTCACACCAAGTACATTTCTATCTGTCTCCCTCATCACTCCTGCAGTAGTTCCACAATCATCCAGCACCTCCTCACCACCACCGAGCTCCTGTCTGACCTCTTCCCTGAATCTCACACTGCACTCTTCCTCCTTCAGTTTCCACCATCTTATTCTTCTTTCAGTCTTCACTCTCCTCCTCTTCTTCTTCCCTTCCAAAATGCTGATGCTGTCTAGCTACAATCTCCCCTGCCAACACCTTACAGTCTCCAATCACCTTCAGGTTGCATCTCCTACATAGAACATAGTCCACCTGTGTGCACCTTCCTCCACTCTTATACGTCACCCTGTGATCCTCCTTCTTCTTAAAATACGTGTTCACCACTGCCATTTCCATCCTTTTAGCAAAATCCACCACCATCTGCTCTTCCACATTCCTCTCCTTAAAACCATACCTACCATCACCTCCTCATCACCTCTGTTCCCTTCACCTACATGCCCATTAAAGTCTGCCCCAATCACCAATCTTTCATTCCTACGTTCACCTTCTACCACTTCATCTAATTCACTCCAGAATCTTTCCTTCTCCTCCATCTGACCGCCAACTTGTGGAGCATAAACACTGATGACATGGAATAGAAGAATTGCCTTTATTTGTCACGTACACATTACAGCACAGTGAAATGTTGTTCTTCGCATATCCCAGCTTGCTTGAAAGCTGGGGTCAGAGCGCAGGGTCAGCCATGATACGGCACCCCTGGAGCACAGAGGGTTAAGGGCCTTGCTCAAGGGCCCAAGAGTGGCAGCTTGGCGAGACCGGGGCTTGAACTCCCGACCTTCCGATCACTAATCCAGCCCCTTAACAACTGGAGCTACCGCTCCACATTTATCATCATCCCTTCAACTTCCAGCTTCAGGTTCATCACCCTATCAGAAACTCTCTTCACCTCCACTACACTCTTACTGTACTCTTCCTTCAGAATCCCCCCTACACCATTTCTCTTTCCATCCACACCATGATAGAACAGTTTAAACATCTACAATGTTCCTGCTCTTCCTCCCTTTCCACACAACATC
>MU589789.1:257832-271565 GCA_024362625.1 Silurus asotus
ACACACACACACACACACACACACACACACACACACACACACACACACACACACACACACCTCTCTCTGAGTCTTCACGGTCTCTCAGATACACCCCACGGTACACACACACACACACACACACACACACACACACACACACACACACACACACACACACACACACACACACACACACACACACACCTCTCTCTGAGTCTTCACGGTCTCTCAGATACACCCCACGGTACACACACACACACACACACACACACACACACACACACCTCTCTCTGAGTCTTCACGGTCTCTCAGATACACCCCAGCGAATTTGTGTCTGTATGTGTATGTGTGTGTATGTGTTTATCAGTGTGAATATTTGTGAATGTGTGTGTGTGTGTGTGTGTGTGTGTGTGTGTGTGTGTGTGTGTGTATCAGAACCCCACAGTGTGTTCCGGATGCCTGACAGTGATGTAAAGCGGATATTTTGGGTCTTGTCTGTTCCGGTGTTGGTGCTGCTGTATGTTAGTGTACCTGACAGCAGGAAACGCTACTGGAAGAAGTTCTACATGCTGACATTCCTCATGGCTGCTGTGTGGATCGCTGCCTTCACCTATGTCCTTGTCTGGATGGTCACCATTGTGGGTTAGTCTACAGCACCTGATCCCAGCCTGGTCCTGGAGAACCTGTCACTGCAGTCCAGTGTGCAGGACAAAAGTGTTCTCCAGGAGCAGCATGGAGCAAAAGCACTACACCACAGCAGGAATACTTCCACAACCTCCTGACATATCAGCACTACCAAGTAAAGCACTGAAAAACTGTTCACACACTTTTATTCCAGCACATTCCTCTCAGGTTTCTGACCATCATCAGTGTCAAAGGAACATGGCTTCAGCTTCTTATTATCTCTATTACTTATTTTTTAAACTTCAACATCATTCAACTTTTAGTCTAATATTGAAAAGCCAAGAGTCATTGCTTTAAAAATTCTGGGTTCCTCAACACACACACACACACACACACACACACATACAGCATCACATGCTATACTCCACCATTCCGGAGATTCCAGCAGTGCATCCTGAGGGATTGTGGGATTACAGTCTGAGATCATGTGATTCCCACGGCCTCATCGGACAATAATAGGGTTATTATTCAGAAAAAGGGGTGCAGCCACGTGTGTGTGTGTGTGTGTGTGTGTGTGTGTGTGTGTGTGTGTGTGTGTGTGTGTGTGTGTGCGTGCGTGTAGCAGGAGATGTCACAAGTCTGAGTGCACTGAATTGGGTTTCATCCTAGTTTTACACACTTCCCTAAGCCTCTCCTCAGCACAACACACTTCACATATTTAATTGTTATTTTCCTCGTTCATGTCGAGGACAGCCTCAAACACACAGTACTTTATATTCACTGTGTGTGTGTGTGTGTGTGTGTGTGTGTGTGTGTGTGTGTGTGTGTAGGAGAGTAGCAGGAGATGTCACAAGTCTGAGTGCACTGAATTGGGTTTCATCCTAGTTTTACACACTTCCCTAAGCCTCTCGTCAGCACAACACACTTCACATATTTAATTGTTATTTTCCTCGTTCATGTCGAGGACAGCCATAAACACACAGTACTTTATATTCACTGTGTGTGTGTGTGTGTGTGTGTGTGTGTGTGTGTGTGTGTGTGTGTGTGTGTAGGAGAGACACTGGAGATTCCTGACACGGTGATGGGACTAACACTTTTAGCAGCAGGAACCAGCATCCCAGATACGATCGTCAGCGTGATGGTGGCACGAGAAGGTAGAGTCTTTTATTCATTTAGCTCTCAGACACGAGCAGCCTTACAGAGCATGAGGTCACACCTCCTTTTTTTGCGAGTGAAGTATATAGGCCACGCCTTCCTCAATGAGACTGACAGGTAGAGCGGCCACTCCTCCTTCACAGATGTCAGCAGTGATCTTAGAGAATTCCATACCCATCAATCTGGGAGGGGGTTATAAGGCCGTTTCCAAACTATTTAGAGTCCACCATTCTATACTAAAGATTATAGGAACATGGGAGCACAGCTTAAGTTTTAAAGTTGTATTGGAACAAACCACAAGACTTCTGGAAGAATGTCATTAAACAGATTAGATGAAAGTGAAGCTGATGATGCAGCAGCCCAGTCACAGTCTAGACCTCAACCTGAATAAACACCATGTGTGGGGTGTTGAGAAAGCTGTGCAGAAACAACTGCTTGCAAACGTCACTGAACTGAAGCACTGCTGTGAAGAATGAGAGAGAATTCCTCCACAGTGATGTGAGAGTCTGAGAAAGACCACATTACTTCTATAGATACCTGCTACTGAATCATGAGGTGTACTTGGTTTTCACCCACAGTTTCTGCATTTCAGCTTGATTTCCTTAAATACATAATGACATGGAGTAATTTGTCATGTGGTATAATAAGTTCATAATTATTATGTCCTGATACTGTAATGATGATAGTGTGAGTAGCCCATGATGTTTGAGTTGAAGAGCTCAGCAGTTAGGTGTTCTGTTCCTCAGTTCCTTGTGTGTCTCTCAGGTAAAGGAGACATGGCTATGTCCAACATTGTGGGCTCAAACGTGTTCGACATGCTGTGTCTGGGGCTGCCGTGGTTTATAAAGACGGCGTTTGTGAACCCGTCGTCTCCGGTGGTGGTGAACAGTACAGGTCTGGTCTTCACCACCTGCTCGCTCCTTGTCTCCATCCTCATCCTCTTCATCGCCACTTATATAAATGGCTGGAAGTTGGACAGGAAACTTGGTGCTGCCTGTTTAATCATCTACATCGTCTTCGCCACGCTGTCCATCCTGTACGAGCTCGGGATCATCGGCAACAATCCGATCCGCTCCTGTGGCGTCTAACTGACCTCAGATAAGACCCTGGAACACTGCACCTCAAAAACTACAGCGTGGAGGACTTCTGATCTCAGATCAGCATCAACATTAAAGATTGCATCTACCAAATCATTTATTTAAAATCACTGACCTCAGATCAGCTGCTGAACCTGAACACACACACACACACACACACACACACACACACACACACACACACACACACACACAGAACCTCAACACAGAGTGGTTAGGTGAGTGCAGAAGTGAGATTGCTTGAATTGTTCTCCAGCGATCATCATACACGAGTTGCTGCTCGGTTTCAACATTTTCGGGGGTTAAGCTCGTTGAAGGTCTTTCTGATCTCTCCTTGTCTTGCTGTGATGTTCTTCTGCTCTTGAAGCATAAGTGCCTCTTAAAACACCTTAAACGACTTGTTACAGCGTCGCCATATGTCATGTCAAACGACATGGACTTTAGATCGGAAGTTTACAAGTTCAAATCCCACCACCACCAAGGTGCCACTGCTGGGCCCTTGAGTAAGGCCCTTCCCATTCCCCTGCTTAGTTGTAAGTCGCTCTGGATAAGGGCATCTGCCAAATGTCATAAATATAAATGTAGACATCTCCATGGCAGATTTCCCCGGTTTCATGCAGAATTTCATGTTCGCTAATCGTAATATCTTGTGGTTCACATGCCACCAGCTGTGTTTCTCTCTGTTCCCTGTTATAGTGCTGCCAGAAACTAGTCACAAAGTTAGGTGAAGAGCCGTGCAGAGCTCCTGCAGCACCATCGCGACCATCCATAGCATTCTCCTACTGATATACCCCATGTCCCTCCTCATGTCCAAACCATCTCAATCTCACCTTCCTCACCTTGTCTCCAAAACATCCTACATGTGCTGTCCCTCTAATAAACTTATTTCTAATCTTGTCCATCGTCGTCACTTCCAACGAACATCTCAACATCTTCAGCTCTGCTACCTCCAGCTCCACCTCCTGTCTTTTACTCAATGCCACTGTCTCTAATCCATACAACATCTCAGGTCTCACCACAGTCCCATAAACTTTCCCTTTCACTCTCACAGATACTCTTCTATCACAAATCACTCCTGCTATCACTCTTCTCCACCCACTCCACCCTGCCTGCACTCTTTTCCTCACTTTCCAACACTGCCATTTTCATTCTTTTAGCAAAATCTACCACCATCTCCTCTGTTCCCTTCACCTACATGCCCATTAAAGTCTGCACCAATCACCATCTTTCATTCCTACGTTCACCTTCTACCACTTCATCTAATTCACTCCAGAATCTTACCATTAAACTGGTAACTCACAGAAAAACAACTTATTTCAGCTGCTTCCATCAGGCGTCTTCACAGCATCATCCATCTCCATACCCCTCTGTCATTTATCATCCCTTCAACTTCCACCTTCATGATCATCACTCTATCAGAAACTCTCTTCACCTCCACTACACTCTTACTGTACTCTTCCTTCAGAATCCCCCTACACCATTTCTCTTTCCATCCACACCATGATAGAACAGTTTAAACACCTCCAATGTTCCTGCTCTTACTCCCTTTCCACACAACATCTCTACCTTTCTCCTCTCCATCATATCAGCTCCCTCTCTCCCCTTTACCAGTCTTAGTACCAACATTTAAAGAACCAACCTGAACCTCCACTTCTCCTTTCCCTGCTGTCTCTGTAGACGTCTTTCTCCTCTCCTTCTCCTCCTTCACACAACAGCAGCACAATTTACCCCGGTACCCTGTGGTTATTGATACCTGTGGTGGTTGTTGGTAACCCGGGTCTCGACTGATCTGCTATGAAATTCTGATTCCTGATCTGCATATTTGATTTGATGCATGTTTTACGCTGGATGTCCTTCATAACACAAACCTCCACATTTATCCAGACTTGAGACACTGAGAGTCTCCTGACTGCAGCAGTAATGACTGGGTTAAAAGAACTACACCAGGGGGAAAACAAGCAAAGCGTTCTAAAGTGCTGCAGGAGCATTTAAAAAGGCATTAGAGGAGCGTTACATGTACATGAGAAAATTAAGACCTGTTTAAAACTACAGAAGATTCAGAACCAGAACAGTGAATTTAAAAGGTTTTAAGGCCCAAAATTTAGAGTTTGAGATTTTAGACTTTAGAATTCAAGACACTGAGAATTCATTAATGTTCCATCAAAACCTCATTACACAACCTCAGCTGAAACAGTTCTCAGGGTAAACCTGTGCGTGTGTGTAGGAAACACTTAACAGTGTAGCTGTGAAGATCCAAATACAACGTCTGTATTACAAGAGAAACCCTGAGAGGAACTCACGCTGAAACAGAGACGTCACTGCACACACACCCTTCAGCTCAGACGGAGAAGCTGAAACATGCTGACCTGGAGGCTCCACACCTCCTGGTCAGTTACTGACGGAGTTTAATCAGACAGGGCAGAAGTTAAAAATTAAAAAGTTTTTTATTTCTTGTTCAGATAAACAGGTGATGCACAAATTAAAAAGAAGTTTACAAAAGAAATAAACATTTGTATAAACAATATCCGAGTCAGGTCTGATGATCATTTGTAGTGTGTGTGTGTGTGTGTGTGTGTTTGCATACTCATGCAAAAAAAAAAAAAAATGTTTCTAAAACAAAACAAAAGCTCTTGAGGGGAATGAATGTGGACTGTGGGATGTGGCGAGGGGTGTGTGCACGTGTGTTCAGGCGTTACGGTCGAGACGCACGTCCACCTCTCGACCATTAATTTTGGTTCCGTTCATCATCCTGCAGGCCTGCTCAGCACTTTCTGGGGAGTCAAAGCGCACCGTCCCACAGCCCTTAGACTTCCCGTTCTCCATCTTTATCTCTGCATACATCACCTGACCTGGAACACACACACACACACACACTTTATGAGGAAGTCTGGTGTGTCAGAAGTATGTAAGGGTGGTGCAGGACATGTATGAGGACAATTTGGCGAAAGGCCCAAACACCAGCACACAGAAGCTCCAGGATCTCAACCTGCATTTAGACGGATGTTCTGTAACCACTAGTTCAACAGTTCAAGACCTGGAAGATATTTTACACTCCAACTTTTCTTTTAAAAATCATATCAAATGTTATTTGTCACATACACATACAGGGTACAACATGCAGTGATATCACACTCATATCATAACCATGTCACTAAAACAGCTTCTCCACCTTAGAAATATTTCTAAGATAAGAAACATGTTGTCTATATCTGATGCAGAGAAGCTCGTCCATGCGTTCATGACCTCCAGAATAGACTACTGTAATGCATTACTAGGTGGAGGTCCTGCATCATTAATAAACAAGCTTCAGTTAGTTCAGAATGGAGCAGACTACAGTTCAGCTTTCGGGGGACTCAGCCTGCCGCTGTGTCAATGGAGCTCCAACTTCCTGACAGACAGAACACAAGCTGTACGGGTGGACAAACACACCTCATCCACCCTCACCATCAGCACTGGAGCACCCCAGGGTTGGGTTCTGAGCCCCCTGCTGTACTCACATGACTGTGTGGCCACTTCCATCTCCACCACCATTATCAAGTTTGCTGACGACACTGTTGTGGTGGGCCTGATCTCCAACAACAACGAGACAGCCTACCTACAGAAGATTAAAAACCCGGAGAGATGGTGCCAGGAGAACAACTTTCTCCTGAACGCCAGCAAGACCAAGGAGTTGATAGTGGACTTCAGCGTGAAGCAGGAGCGCTCATAGCAACCACTAAACATTAGCGGCTCTCCAGTGGAGAGAGTGGACAGTTTCGGTAGTTGGGTGTTCACATTACACTTGGTGTGATCTTGGTCCTGACACTAAGGACAATCACTAAATCACTTTAATTTGTACTTTTAATATCTGCTAAATGCATCCATGTATATACACATTTTTTTCTAGCTTACAGTTGGACAAGCATTTCACTGCAGGTTTGGACATGTGCAGAGGAGGGACATGGGGTATATCAGTAGGAGAATGCTGAGGATGGAGCCACCAGGAAGATGTGGTGAGAGAAGACATGCACATTTCAAGAGTTCTAGATTTTAAGAAACACCCACTCACCACAATGGCTGAACTTCTCCTTTAGCTTCTGCCATGTGAGGTCATATGAAAGCTGTGTGAAAAAAGATCATAATCATAATCACACACACACACACACACACACACGGATGTAAATGCAGTAAGTGAAATCACGGGTACTCACATTTCTTACAAATATCTGACATCCTCCCTTTGACCCCACCCCTCTGTCTCCGCCCATGTGACCCGAGCTGCCTCCGAACTGGCCAAAGCTGCGACTCATTTCCATATTCCCGCCCATTCTGTCAAATCCACTCATCCGGTCCATTCCCATGCTACCCATACCTCCTACAGGAGAGAGAAAGAGAGAGAGAGAGAGAGGGAGAGAGAGAGAAAACATTCATATTTAACATTTTATCACCTAAGGAACTTTATCTCTTCTTTTAAGCCAGATGAATCACTTTAATCTTAAGTTGTAGATCAGCAGTGTAAATCAAATAATTACATCATCTTGTGTGTGTGTGTGTGTGTGTGTACCTAATCCTGTCCCCATTGGGCCCATGCCCGAGTTTCCAATTCCTCCTCCGTAACCTCCCATTCCTCCAACACAGAGAGAAAATCATCATTACATTAGACATAAATATGTGCACGAGTGTGTGAGTGTGTGTGTGTGTGTGTGTGTGTGCGCACACTTACCCAGTCCCCCAAACGAATCTCCAAAGGATCTGTTCATGCCTAGATCACTGCGTCCAAAATCCCGATCCATCATCCCCATACCGGACCTGTACATATCTAACACACACACACACACACACACACAAATCTGAGCTCTGAGACGGGGAAATATGTGTGTGTGTGTGTCTCATGTAAAAATAAGAGTGTCTTACCTCCCATCCTGCCCATGGCAGTCATGTCTCTACCTCCAAATCCACCAACTCCAACACCATCCATTCCTCCAAATCCTCCACCCATTCCTGCCACACACACACACACACACACACACGTGAAGTTAGAGACAGACAGAGGTGAAGATAGATAGAATAAAATGAATAATAAATGACAAAAGGAGTTGTGTTTTACCTCCCATTCTGTTCATTCCTCCAAAGCCACCTCCATCCATCCCTGAGGAGGAGAGGAGGGAATGAAGATAAAAGAACAAGCTTCATGTTTCTAGACAAGAGCAGGTATGCGTGTAACAATTTGCTCTGACAGCAGAACTGAGTGGAGTGTGTGCACACATACTGACCTCCAGGACCCATGGAGCCCATTCCTCCTCCGCTCAGACGGTTGGTGTTGATTGGCTGTCCACCAGGACCCAGACCCATGCCGATACCACCCAGACCTCCTGTAACACACACACACACACCCCCCAAGGGTAAAACTTTAATTACAAAGGTAATGGGGTGTAGAAAGCGCAGTCATGTGATTACAGTGAAGTTATGTTCATGTAACTGGTGTGGGTCAGTCTGATAATGAACACTACAGTGCGTGTGTGTGTGTGTGTGTGTGTGTGTGCACGTCAGAACAGACCACACACTGATTATCTCCAACACACTTACGTGGCAACTGAGGGGCTTTATCAATGGAGCAGAAATCATCAGGGGGCAAAGACTTATCATCCTGTAAGAGAGCAAACACACACACACACACACACACACACACACCACTGCAGTAAAAACTGAGTAAAGAAACAGCTCTGAAAGTGGATCATATACATTACACACACACACACACACACACACACACACACACAGATAGAACAGATCATTCTCTTACCATTTTAACGTGCATCTGTCTGTCAAACAGCATCTGACCATTAAACATGGCTGCATCACAGTTAAGGAGAACAGGAAGTGAGGTCACATCTATCTACACCTATAATACTACTCAACCCTTCAAGATTGAGATTTTCCTTTAAATGGTAAACCAAAGCAAACTCAATTACATTTTTTATTTTATTTATTAGAGGAAACTCAATTCGCCTCTAGGGGGCGTTCTCAGTGAAAGCGGTTTGGAAGCTGGAAAATCTATCAGTATGGATTTTCGCTGAAAGATCCAGAGATCAACTATCAGTGCAGATGAACAGACAAGATCGATTAATCAGTCAACCTCCACTGGTGACACTTCAGGTAAATGTTAAAACACCTTCAGTTTGATGGTGTGTGTGTGTGTGTGTGTGTGTGTGTGTGTGTGTGAAGGATACAGATGGCCTGCACGGCCTCCAGTGACTGTTCAAAGGTAACCGTTCCCATTCCTCTGCTCTTCCCATCTTTATCTTCCTTCACATCAGCTCTCTTCACCACTCCAGCCATGCTGAACACCTCCTTCAATTTCTTCCAGCCTACCTTAAAGTCCAGCTACACACACACACACACACACACACACACACACAGAAAGCCATATAAAATGTGATTAAGCTGTGAGGAAGCTGGTGTAATAGCTGAAGAGAGCTGGTGTGTGAACAGGAGCAGGAAGATCTCTGCACGTTCTGAGCCCACACCCTGTTACATAACTAACTAGAGAGAAAGCAGCAGAAACGTGCTCACGTTAGCGACAAACACGGTAGAACCGAGTCGGCCATGCTGAAGAGCGCTGATGATGTCATGGGGAATATTTGGGTTGTTGGAGATCGAGGGGGGCAGGTTAACCTGTCCTGGACCACCATCATGCCCCCTGCCCCCGGGGTATCCACTTCCCCCTCCCCCTCTCTGTAACACACGCCGAGCATGCTCTCCATCAGGATCCTGAAAAACACACACACACACACACACACACACACACACACACACGTGTCATGACTCTACAGGATACGTCCCTTCAGCACAGCAGGTCAGGGTGGTGTAATGTTCACACTCCACCTGTTACACACCTCTTTAATGTTCAGGGGTCGGCCATTAAGATCATGTTTGTTCATCATCTCCATTGCTTTCTTCACAAACTCCTCATCTTTGAACTCAACCACCCTACAAACACAAACAACAATAATTACACCCAGACAGAGTTTCCATGGCGACTTCACACTGCATATCAGCTCAGCTTTTTATACAAAGTGTATTTATTTACAATTAGAAAGTATGGTACTTACCCACAGCCCTGTCAGCAGCACACACACACCCACACACACCCCCGGGGTTGGAGAGGAGCACACACAGACAGCGTTAGTACAACACACACAATATGCATATCAACCAAGAATAAAATGTTGATGATCTCGGGGATTATATTAAACACAGAGATGGACACCACAGCTGAACACTGAAGCACATTATCACAAAGCAGTGCACGTTTTCTGAAGAATAATAGAAATAGATCAATAAATCTCTGTAATTTCCTCTTTATGTACACATTCAGGCGCTTAATTCTCAATAAAACACCACATCCAATCAGCAGGTTTGTCTCTCAGGCCAAACAGAAAGCCACCAATTAAAAGAGTACAGCCATGGAAATATGATAATGAAGAGCTAGGGTCAAAACAAAACCATGTCCAAGTCTTCATCAGTAATAGATCAGACATTTATCCAACGCATAAAGAGCTGTGTGTTCCAGTCACGGTGCTACACATGAGAGAAGAAGCCGAGATCACAGCCTCTACTGCACTTACCCTGGACTTTCCTTCAGCATCCTTAAACAGCTCCACGTATGTAACCTCACCAACTACATGAGACATACAAGAGGGGAAATACCAAGAAACACAAACACACATACACACACACACAATGCATTTAAAAACACAACAGCACCACAGCGCTGGGACTCTTCACACTACGGCTGGAGAAACCCACATTATAATCACATCAGAGCAACCATCTGAGTCCAGACCTCCTCCCAGCGTAATGTACAGTACTCCACACAAAAACACACACACACTCCAGCAGATACACACACAACCACTGTTATAAAGGAACCATCTCATAGAACCAAATAAAGATCAGATTCATCACGTTCATCTCTGAACTGTTTAACACACACATCCGTTCAAGATTTCATACCAATACAGTGTTACACTCCTTCACAAAGGAACAGAGAAGCCTGTCCACACGTGCATGAGTGTGTGTGTGTGTGTGAGAGAAGTGTGTGCGACTCTAATTGTGGTGTGTGTTACCTTTCTCTCTCATTAGATCTTTAATTGCCTGCCACTTCATATCGTACGGAATGTTGCTGATGAACACACGGTTGCGCTGAGACGCCTTCTTGTCTCCCGAACCACTGTGTCTCTCCTTATATGGGTGAAAACGACTGGACTTCCGGCCCCCGGTCTTCTCCTTCCCCTCTGGCTTGTCCCTCTGGTTCTCCTCTGTATCGCTTCCCACACTGAGGAAAAACAGTAATGAAGGAACTGCACATCAGCTATAAACACACCAACGACGCTTTAGAGCTATGCGCATGCGCACGACAGTACCCTGAGTACCCAGTGAATCCATCCAGGAAATACCACGTTTTACCTACACATATACAACAAAAAAGCTTGAATGTGTAATGTTGTACACACGGTGAGAAATAACTTAATGTGTGTACTTTATTTCGAAAGCGAAATTAAAACAGCTCCGTGGATTTGCGATTATAATCCCTCAACATTTTAATCCACATCCGTTTTATTGCAGGTCCCGCCCCCTGCACTGCTATTGGTCAGTTTAAGCCGCGTTCAACCTAATGACCGATGATTTGACCAATGAGGAACGTTATTCATAAGCATATGGTACCTTAGCAACCAAGCAGGACGTAGGGGGCGGAGTTTACTGAATACCGGCGGAGGGAAAAAAACAATGCGTAACTGTTAGCTAGCATCCATTGTAACCTAGCCTACAAGCAATGCTAATTATGCTAACAATAAAACCATTATATTTCGCTCTCTTTTTAATGATGACTATTATTTCTGCTCCACTCGAAGCCTGAGTCCTCAGTCTGCATGCGCCGCCCGGTTTCTGTTTATCTCGGACGCGAGCTGCGCGGATCGCCTCAGCCACCGCCCCCCCCATCTTTTTTGTTAGCATAATGCTAACATTATCCCGAGTTCGGGAGTGAGGTGAAGGTGAGCGTTACGTTTTGACGCCGTTCGTGTCGTCTTGCGGCGTCTCGGCATCCTCTTGGAGGGGAGACGCGTCCTGGAATTCCTCCTGTTTGACCTCGTCTCCGAGCTCGGGGTTGTTCTCAGCCATGACTCCTGCTGCACAGTTCCTCCTGTTCACTCACACTGAGTCTGCGCAGTACAGCACCGCTGCGACGCGTTTTCCCGCCACGAGATCTCGCGCTCAGGTATCGCGAGACTTTCTTTCTGAACGCCTCACAGCATTAAATACCAAACGTCACGTGTTGCCATGGAGACATGACTGTCAATCATCATGTTTTGAGGATGATTTCCTCTATGAGTGTTTAATGGAGTTCCAGTCTGTGTGTACAGGATCACATTACAGATTACAGAACATCAACCCCCAACTGGAGGAGCTTCAGCAGATTGAAGATGCTGTTTATCGCAGTAGATACGAGCTTCAAACCAGAAACACACAACTTACATTTGACTTAAAAGTTTTTGTCTTTATTCTCAACTAAAGTGAAATAATGATCATATTTCCACTTTGAGAAACTCGTCTTCCTCTCGCCTCGACTCGCCGTTACTGCTGCACAGACCTGAATACACGGAGACACGCCCACAGAGCGTCTTCTTCCTGTTTACAGTGGTGTTTATCCTCCAATCCTACAATGTGTCTCTGCTGTAAGCAGGTCAAACTGTCAGACTGTAGTCTACACTTCAGCACAAATTTATTCATTTAAACAAGTAACGGGTAACGAACCACACGCTAACAGAGTTACTTTATTTTAAAAGTAACACGTTACAGTATTAGTTACTGTCAAATGTAATGTGTTACTGCCCAACACTGTTTATAATAATAACTTAACATAACTTCTTTCCAGTATATACACACACACACACACACACACACACACGCACACACACACGCAAACTGTAGTGGGTCCAGTGTGACCGGTAGTGAGGCAGTGATGAAGTCTCTGACCAGTCTCTCAAAGTATTTCATCACTACTGAGGTCAGAGCTACAGGGCGGTAGTCATTGAGGCAGGCTGGCTGGGGTTTCTTCAGGACAGGGACAATAGTGGACTGTTTGAAGCATGAGGGGACAACAGACTGTTCCAGAGAGAGGTTGAATATCTCAGTGAACACTGGTGCTAGCTGGTCAGCGCAGGCTTTCAGAACCCGACCTGTGATTCCATCTGGTCCTGCTGCCTTCCTGGTATACACTCTCTTGAATCTCTCACACATGTTTATTTGTATTTAATAATGAACACTGTCTCAGAGCAGCTTCACACAGATCATGTGGAGATAAAATGAAGATGTTGTTTATAAGTGTAAGTTTGTCCCTTATGAACAAGTCGATGGAGACTGTGGTGAAGGAAAAACTCCCTGAGATGCAGAAGGAAGAAACCTTGAGAGGAACCAGACTCAAGAGGGAACCTCACCCTCATCTGGGTTCCACCGAATGTCCATTTATTACAGATAATAAATGTGTGTGTGTGTGTGTGTGTGTGTGTGTGTGTGTGTGTGTGTGTGTGTGTGTGTGTGTGTGTACCTAATCCTGTCCCTATTGGGCCCATGCCTGAGTTTCCAATTCCTCCTCCGTAACCTCCCATTCCTCCAACACAGAGAGAAAATCATCATCATATTAGACATAAATATGTGCACGAGTGTGTGAGTGTGTGTGTGTGTGTGTGTGTGTGTGTGTGTGAGAGAGAGAGAGAGAGGAAGAGAGAGAGAGAGAGGAGAGAGAGAGAGAGAGAGAAAGCGGAAGAGAGAGAGAGAGAGAGAGAGAGAGAGAGAGAGAGAGAGAGAGGGAGAGAGAGAGAGAGAGAGAGAGAG